>PVKA01017927.1:0-44748 GCA_004027165.1 Ctenomys sociabilis | reverse complement strand
TTCTATCGTGGATTCCACAGAGAAATAATCACAGGAAAGAGAGAATGTGACTTAGAGTCATATTGATTGTGTTAAATCAAAATCATGCTCAACTTGAAAGGAGAAAAACAGAAAACTGTCATTTCAAGGAAGCTGTATAAATTCTTGACTAATAAGCAGGAGCTAGCTAGGTGACACTAATTTCTGCTTTCAAAATATGATGACAGCACAACTAATAAAGAAAAATGACTTCTGGCATTTCTGAATTAGAGCTGTTAGGATGACCCTAAGATAGATAATAACTCAGGGTCTTAGGAAGAAATCAAAATAGCAGACAAGACAGGATCTTTATCTATTGCAATCCTATAGGGGGCAAAACTATCCCCAGGAGACAAGACAGGTCATCCCCTTCCAGCTCTAGAAGTCCACATAGGAAGATTTCTTCTGTCTACAATTTTTTCTGCCTGTTGACCCGAAGGGCTTGCGGCCATTGGCTATGACCCACTGGCCTCCTCCAAGAGCCACACAATCCAATCCTTCCTTCACCCTGAGGTGCTTATGACAGGCCTGTTTGTAGCAAGACAACGCCACTGGCCCCTCCCCACTTCTACTCTCAACAGCCCACAAAGGTAGGGCCTTTTTCATTTCTCTACAACTACCTATTTATTCTCTCAGTTCTTGGCACTTACACTGCACCAGGCACTCACAGCCTTAGGCAATGAGGAAAACAGAAACAAGTTTTTTGGAAAGCCAAAATGCTGTAGTAGTGAATAAAAGGAGACATGAGCAAATGAGCACATATATATCTAGAGAGAATAAATGCTGTGAAGAACAATTGAACAAAATGAGGGCCAGCTGCTCCTTCCTTTTGCTCTTCTTTTTGCAGTTTTCCACCGTCATGAATGGCCGCCCTCTGCCACATGCCAGCTGAGTATGGACTGAAACCTCCACAAACTGTAAACTAAATAAACTTTTCCTTCCTTAATTCTGGGCATCGGTATTTTGTCCCAGCAATGATGGAAAAGTAATCAATATGATATATTTTATTAAAGTCCATACTTGTTTAGATTTCCTTAGTTTTTACTAAAGATACTTCCATGCTAGGATACTATGTAAAATGTATATTTTGGCCCTCAACTTGTTTGCCTTTGGCTGCTTCTCAGAACTTCCTCGATTCTGGTGACTTGGAAGGCTCTGAGGAGTACCAGTCTGATACTCTATAGGAGTACCAATCTGACGCTGTATAGAATGTTCCTCAATTGGAATTTACTTGATTTTTTTCTTATAATTAGACCGTGTTTATGGTTTTTTTCAGGAAAGTGAAGCAAGACGGCAGAGGCAGTGTAGCATTTTCATTCCGTCACACCAGAGTTATCCCAAGCATAACCTGGGCAGTGCGTGTGTTCATGCAGTGCCTATCCCAGCTGCTGATCCGGCAGGTATCCTTCTAACCAGTCAATTCTTGTTCACATGAGATATACTTTTCCACTTTATGGTGACTATTTTTGCATACCTTTTTATTTAGAATGCTTTATTCCTCTTTGATGTTTATTTTTAGTGAAATCTGATCATGGATTCTAGTATTTTCTTTTTTTAGAAAATGAGGAAATGCAAAGACGGAAAAGTGGCCTCCATTACAGTACAGTCAGAGACACCTCCTTGGTCAGTGACATTAGAACCCTGCTCCACACCACCTCCTCGGCCACCTGCTCCTATAGCAGCCAGTCAACTCCACGACCCCATATAGGCCCCTGCAGCACCCACTGCCTGAGCCCACCAGGTGTAGGCCCAGAATTCTGCCTTTCTTTCCACTTTCAAGGAGCCTGAAAGATGAACTACAGGGCCTCGTTTTCTGAGCAATGCTAACTGGGCTGAATAAAGCAATCCTGAAGTGCAAAGAGCTTAATTCACCATGACCGTACTCTAACCAGGGGGAGATAGTTTGGAATATATTGAGTGGATGAACTTGCTCTCACTTTCTCCCTCTGATGAATGTTTCAGTACACAGATTTTCCTACACAGCCTGTCTGCATGACCAAGCCTACACACTTCCTGTCATGATGACGTTTCTCCAGAGGAGAAATTGAAGTCCCTTCCCCTTGTGAAGGTGCCCTTAGTTAGAAATAGGATCTTTGCATATGTCATCAAAGTAAGGTGAGGTCATTAGGGTGGGCCCCAATTCAATCCTTTGTCCTTTTAAGAAGAAAAGAGAAAGACACACGTAGGGAAGACAACCGTGTGAAGGTGTAGGCAGAGACTGCAGTGATGGCCTGCGGGCAAACCAGGAAAAAGCTGCAGGCACTTGAAGCTAGAAAAGGCAAGGAGGGAACCCCACCTTGTCAGGCAGCTATCCTTTGCTGTGACGAAATATCCGGGAAATATAACTGAAAGGGGGAAAGTTTATTTTGGTTCATGGCGTCAGGGGTTTTGGTTCGTGGCACTTGGTCCTGTTGCTGTGGGCCTCAGGCAAGGCTGGAAGTCGTAGTGGATGGTGTGCTGGGGCGAGGCTGCTCGCCTTCTCGTGGCTGGAAAGTAGAGAGCAGGATAGCACGGACAAGGAAAGGACCAGCAAGAAAATCCACGCTTCGAAGAATGCCCCAGTGACCTGTTCCTCCAGCTGGCCCTGCTCCTCAAGTTTCTACCGCCTTCCAGTAGTGCCACTGGGTAGGACCCAAGCCTTCAACACTGAGCCTTTGGAGAACATTCCATGTCCAAACTGTTACAGTGCCACACAGGTTTCCATGGTCTAGCCACACCTTCTTTTTGGACTAATAGCCTGCAGAGCAGTGACAAAACAAAGTTTTGTTGTTTTAAGCAACCCAGGTGGTGGCGCTTTATTACAGAAACCCTGAGACACTAATATACTCAGTGACCAGTTACTTGGATTTGTACCTCCCGAGTAAATAAAGCACTAACAGTGCATGGGTGCTGGCGGCTGTTTTCCAGGTGATATCTGTGGCAGTGTTTGAGTAGACGGTGTACTGAAAGACAGGAGAGCTTGTGGCAGAGGGCCCAGGCGGCAGGGTGCTCGGTGTATCACAGGAACGGGAAGGGAGCTGGCTTATCTGGGCAGATAAGCTGGCTTATCTCACTAAGGAGTGAGACGGAAGGAGGTGAAGTTGAAAAGAAGCCAAAATTGTCATCCATGAGCCTAACAGGCCCAGAAAGCACTTTGGGATTTTGTTTTTATTATTTATTTATTATTTATTTATTTATTTATTTGGTACAGAGTCTTACTATATAGCTTGGACTCGTAGTGATCCTGCTGTCCAGCCTCCCCAGCACTGGGATTACAGGTGTGCACCAGCATACCTGGTTTTGGTGGCCAGCATGGTGACGTGGGGTTCCAGGGCTGACATGGCATGCGGTACTGGAAGCTGAACCCGGGTCTTTGCACTCGCAGGTGTGCACTTAGACCACTGAGCTCTCTCCCCGGCCCCTGAATAAATCTTAAGGGATATTTTTGTGTGATTTTTATTACACTTGTAGCCCAGTGTGACAACACACACTCATGCGTGTGTTGCAGAGTAGCGCTCCCCTAGCAGGACATGTCACTCTCTGTTTTCTGTTCTCCTGCTGAATTTCTGGCTGTGTGCAGCTTAGGGCTACAAGCGGCAAAGCCGCTAGGACTGTGCATCTACTCTTCTTTTCTCCAACACCTGCAACCATTGCTCTTGATATAAAACTACCACTGTGCTTTCTTAGTCAATAGCAATAGGCGTGTTAATTTTATTAGTTTTTCAAAGTGGCTGCACCATTTTATACTCCTGCCACTCACACCGCATCCTCACCAAAACTTGGAATTGTCAATCATTTTAATTTTAGCCTTTCTGGTGGGTGTATAATGGCATTTCCTTGTGGCTTTAATATGCATTTTCCCGATGACTCATGATGAGCTTTTCATACGCTCATGAGTTACTTAGGTGACTTCTCTTGTGAAGTATTCATCCACATGTTATATTTTTGTGACGGCCACATCTCACACTCACAGTCTGCACTAGTCATCTATTGCTGCCTTACAAAGTACTCTAAACCTTGACAGGGAAAAGCACCAAGCACGCGCGAGCTCAGTGATTTCTATGGGTCAGGAACCCGGGAAGAACTTCCTTGGTTGTTTCTGCCTCAGGGTCTCCGGCTGCAGTTCGTCTGGTGACTGGATTGGGGTCACAGGAAAGCCTGAGGGAGACCAGAGACTCTGCTACTAACTAAGCTCATTCCCTTGAGCTTCCCTGTGAGGAATGCTTGAATTTCATTACCCTGGTGAAATATTGAAAAGCTTAAAGACCTCTAGTACTCTCCCTGACCTTTCAGTATCCAGGACACAGTTCAAACACACTCATCTAAAGGAGTGAAAGACGGCAAAGAGAGACCCAAAGTCCTACAATTATCTGAGGGGGTGGGAGGCAGCAATCCAAAACTATTCAAGCTCAGAGAAATGTAACTCTTTGAAATGGTTCTCTTTTAGGAAATTCTGCTCTTTCGCTTAGCAGTTTAAAAAAAAATAAAATAATTCGTGGCAGTGTTTCAAGGACTTTGCAAATGGTCACTTGATACAGATATATATCTATGGACATCTATACCCAGATTGGAATTTATAATAAAATATGGAGAAAACTACAAACAAAGATGCTCTTTTTTTTTTTTTTTTTAATGTCTTTTCGAGACAGGGTCTCACTATGCAGTTCAGGCTGGCCTTAAGCTCACTTTGTAGCTCAAGCTGGTCTCAAACTCAAACAACAATACTCCTGCCTCAGCCTCCCGAGTGCTGGGATTATAGGCATGTGCCACCACTCTCGGCTACAAAGATGCTCGTCGAGGTAGCATTTTGAAAATTCAGGACCTGCCAGAGAGCTCAGAGAATTAAATCACCTGTTTAGGGAGATGCAGGGGTCTGGGGTTCAATCCCTGACCTGCTGTGTTGGCCCTGCCCTGAGTACACACTGAGACAGTGGATGAGACTGGGGTGGGGGCGTGCACCTGTAATCCCAGCACTTGTGAGGCTGAAAAACAGAAAAGATCACTACAAGTTCAATCTGTGTAGTGAGACCCTGTACTAAATACATAAAAAAAGAAAATTGTGGAATCATTGAAGAACATACACATCCCATCAAATTAGGCCATAAAAAAATTAAAGGTAGCCATTGTGAATGCATATACATTATGTGAGGATATAACACAAGAATGTCCAGTAGGAAGCAGAAGAAATAGAGGCAAATTATGACACCGTGATGTATTTAAATACCTGTGTTAAAGATGATAAAATAGACTGGGGAGATGGCTCAGTGGAATAACCGCTTCCCTGGCAAACGCAAGGGCCTGAGTTCAATCCCCGGTTCCGCCAAAAAAAAATAAAATAAAATAAAGATGATAAAATACCTGCTTAGGCAAGTGAAGGGACCAGGGTTTGATCCCCTGCACAACATGCCATACTGGCCCCACCCTGGGCATGCTGAGCTAACCACAGAGACTGGGCATAGTGGCATACACCACATGTCACTTGACAGAAGTGCAGGCATCATAAATCCTATCGTGCTTCTGTCCTAAGAACAGGGATGTCCTGAGATTACATGCAATTATCAAACTCAGAAATTTAACCTTGGTAGAATCTTGTTATTTAATGCAAGTTTTTATTCTCATCACTACCAGAGCATAAAAAATAGCAGTTTCATATCTTTGTGTGTGTGTGTGTGTGTGTGTGTGTGTGTGTGTGTATGTTCTGTTTTAGGCAGGAGACACCAAGGATGGACATTGCTTGAGGTGATTGTGCCGCTATAGTATCTTTTTTTTTATTTCTTTCATGACATTGACCTCCTTTGCAGTTACTTTGCAGAAATCCTTCCCTTTGGATTGATGATCTGTTTCTTCATATGGGTCTAAATTTGTTCGCTAACTCCTTGTGGTAATTAATTGACTGCCAACATGACTGGGAATGCCTAGCTGAGGTGAGTCAGTGTGGTTCCAGGCATGGAAGACCTACTTGAAGAAGGATTGCTGAGACAATAGAAAAGGAGAACAGGAGGAGAGGATTTCAAGCTGATTTTTCTTGGTAGGGTTTTGATGTGAGTCACTTTCCTTATAGGAATTCTGGTGGTCTTCGCCTTTGTCAGGGATTTCTGCTCTTCTGTTCTGAGGAGCACTGATTTTTCCTTTTGCCTTGAGCCTCCATGGGCTTTGCAGCTTGGTGTGGCAGACTCTATAGCTTCTAACACTGACCCTTCGACCTTTCAGCACAGAATTCTAGGTCTTCTGCCGCAGATCCTGTGGCCTCCTGATACAGACTCCTAAGGGACATTGCCTTGGGCTGCAGGCTTTGGCTGCACTCTTTGGACCTCTAGAACAGACAGATTTGCACTCTTCTATGTGTGACTCTCTGGGTGGCTCTTGTAGACCAATCTTGTAAATTTCTTGTCCTTCATTAAATCTTTTCTTGGTTTTTTTTTTTTTTTTTTTTTTTTTTTTTTTTTTTTTTTTTTTTTTTTTTTTTTTTTTTTTTTTTTTTTTTTTTTTTTTTTTTTTTTTTTTTTTGTGGAACCAGGGATTGAACTCAGGCCCTTGTGCTTGCCAGGGAAGCACTTATTCCACCGAGCCATCTCCCCCGCCCCCTGCATTAAATCTGATTCAGAGCATCTGGAGCCTTGCCCCAGGCCTGAAGCTCTCAAAAGCACTGACGAATACAGCCTCAATCTTATTTTGCATTGAAATGGAACAGTTGTTCCCAAAGTCTGTGCAAATAGAAAACCATGAAAACCGTGAATACATTTGTTAGAGAAACAAGGCTGAGATGCTGGTTTAATGCAGTGTGAACTGTACTCAGGGTAAATATCTGAATTTGAGCATTGGGTTGTCTAGAAAATGAAAGCTAACACCTGTACAGAAGGAAATGCTAGCATTCAGGAGCCACTAGAGAGTTCCCACAGCAGGAGAGGGCTCTGTCTGCTTCTAACTATTAAGCCTCGACTATATTGTTCATATCAAGGGACTGATCCCTGTTCTTATGTCCCTTTTCCAGGGCAGTCATAAGTCAGGCCATGAGTCAGATGGTTACAGATTTAAAGGTCACCAGCATAAAGAACAAAGTCATCTGTGTACCCACCACTCAAGTATGTGTCCCTTCAATACTATTTTACTAGAATGTTTGAATCCTGAATAAATACCTGGTTCCAGAACTAAACAAGTCCTGAATTTAGATAGAAGAAGGTCTGAATTTTATTTACAACTTGTCCTATTTAGTTTCCAATAAATGATACAAATAATTTGACTCCATGGTCAAGTTATTGACCTTGAGACTTTCAAATTGAGGTTGTATTTCTAGGAACAGCCTATCCATCCATTCCCAGGATGACAGCCCCAGGGATGACAGAATTTTTGAATTCATGCCATCCCTCTTGCCTCATTTGTTCATGACACTTATTGCTAATTAGTCACAGCGTTTCTTTCTGTTAGCCTGGACACTGCCTCCAACTCTTCCCAACACAGCACTACAGGCATTACTAGTAATGATTTAGACTCAATGCATGAACTGTTCTAAAACTTTATGTATTTATTATGCATTTGGCACAGGATCTCATTACACAGCTCAGACTTGTAGTGATTCTCCTGTTTTCAGCCTCCCCAGTGCTGGGATTACAGGCGTGTGCTCCCAGGCCAGGTTTCAGTGGCACCTCTGCATGTCCAGGGGGTGTGGCCTGTGTGGCATATGGTGCCGTGGCTGGTCCCTGTGCTTGCCTAAGGCGGCACTTAGTCTGCTGAGCTATCTCGCAGCCCCTAATGCATGAACTCTTTATAGTACTTAAAAATTTGTATTTCCAAATCTCATCTGAGATTTAGTTTCTCGTCTTTTGCTGCATGTGAGTAGTGAGGTGGTAAATGAATGCTTCTCTTGAAGGACCTGTAGATAACTGGCCTGCTAAAGCCTGCTGTCAGAGCTTGCTGGCCAGGTGATGGGATAAGAGTAAAAGCAGAAGACGTCTGGCAGGCTGCTTGCTGTGGCCATTTGACCTCAGGTGATGCTATAGCCAAAACACAATCAAAATTCATATTTTGTGCTTGAAATGATCCAGGCGGATTCCAGGGTGGCAGGATAGGAGCACGTGTGCTCGGCCACTAGTGACCCAGGGTGTCAGGGGCTCTGCCACCCTAGACATCTGAGCTCGCCTTTCACTGTGGGCCTTTGCATCCACCTGGGGGGACGGGCGGGACCACGGAGGAGCCACAGGAGGTTTGCATGGGTCAAGTTTGAAAGTGGGTCGCATTGTTTCTGCAATCTCTTTGCCAGAATACAGTGAAGTGAGCTGCAATGTGCAGCTCATGGGAAGCAAGCTCTTCCCAGTGGCGTTGTGCTGCAGAAGGAAGTAGGAATGTTTGGTGGAAAGCCAACCTGCTTTGCCCACAAAGAGGGTAGAGGGACTTTTCCATAGAACGCTGGGTCCTCATGTAGGACAAGGGAGTCACAGGACAACTTGGGTGTCTGAGCACTATCCCAGAAGTAATTCTTGAGCCTTTCCATAGTCCCAGATGTGAGGATGAGATCGAGGCTAGTGCCGTGCATGCATTACTGAAAACGTTTGTGAGGTTTTAGTCCCTAGGATGCCTTTAAAGATAGAGTTGAGGACTGGGGAGATAGCTTGGCAGTCTAAGTGCCTGTGTCGCAAGTGCAAGGACCCAGGTTCAATCCCTGGTAGAGCATGCCCTACCAGCCCCAGAATCCCAGGCACACTGAGCCTGCCACCAAAACCAGGCATGGTGGCATAGGCATATAATTGCAGCACTGAGGAGGCTGAGACAGGAGGATCACTATGACTCTGAGAAACATAGCAAGACCATGTACCAAACAAATAAATAAGTAGTTTTTTTAAAGATATAGTTGAAATTCAGCTTCTACCTAGGACATAGAAAGCAGACACAAATCACATCCCCATAAATAAGAAAACTACAGATAAAATACAAAATCCTAATTTTTCTGGAGCTCATCAGATAGCTGAGGCTGTAGGCCAACCAGGTAGCTGGAAATATGAATGCCCTGCAAGGATACAGCATACAAGCAGAGCTCAGGAAAGAGTGATGCCAGCTGTCATCAAGTATGTTAGAA
This sequence comes from Ctenomys sociabilis, assembly GCA_004027165.1. Classification (NCBI taxonomy): domain Eukaryota; kingdom Metazoa; phylum Chordata; class Mammalia; order Rodentia; family Ctenomyidae; genus Ctenomys; species Ctenomys sociabilis. The sequence continues at coordinate 35,681 of PVKA01017927.1, read as the reverse complement.
GAGTTCAGCTAAAAATTCCAACCATCTGGAATGAGGTCTGAGTGAAAATGACAGCATACGTGTGCGTGGGAGCCACCAACAGGGGAGGAGCTGGTGTTCATTGTTAGGTCGTCCTTGGTGGACCTTCACTGGTGCTCCTGAAAAAGTCAGGTACAGAAAACCACCTTGGTGGTGCAGGCCTGGGGGAAGGAACACAGATGCTGTGGGAAAGGCACAAAGCTCCATTTAGATGCTTCCCTAAAAATAGACAGGTACAAGGCAATGTGGCCATCATGGGGAGGAGAGGCAAGATCACCCCACCCTGCTATGCAGGGAGCTAGGACTTAGTCTACAACCCTGGGGAACAAGCAATAGCTGTCTATTCCTCAGGGATGGCAAAAATGTGGAGAGAGAGAGACCCTTGTCCGTGGCACAGGAACACAGGAAAGGCTGAAAGTTGAGATGAAATAGTAAATTGAAAAAATCTCCCTGATGTCCAAGCCAACCTGAGGACTTCAAGAATTTGAAACCAATGGTCTCTGAAGCTGACACACCACAATCAAACTTGCCTGACCATCAGCTAGATTAACTCAGTCCCCATACAAACAACCAAGTGGAAGCAATAGGATCATACTTCCAAGTACAAACACTGTTCATCTTAGTTTCCATTGTCCTACAACAATGTCTGCTCTTCGGTCAAAAATGATGAGACAAAGGCGGTGGGGGGGACTCCCTGTCATGAGGTAAGGTGATTAACACAACCAACCAAACCAGAGATGATTCAGATGTTGGAACAGGCAGGTCAGTAAAAATAACTTCTTAATCTTTTAAATGTTATAGTGGAAAATATAGACAATATGCATGAACTGATAAGAAGTTTCACCAAAAAGACAGAAGCTACAAAAAAACACAATGGAAATTGTAGAAATAAAACAAGATGGAAACAGGTAAATGAAGATGTCTTACATATGCCACCAAATTAAAATTCACTGAGACATCATTATATACCTATCAGAATTGTGGTGTCTAGTTCAAACTTTGAAAACTCCAATTACGTCACATGCTGGCGAGGGCATGAAACAACCGGAATTCTCGTACATTGTTGACGAGGATCTGAAACAGCTACTTTAAGCAATAGGCAGTTTTTAACATACGCATAATAGAAACTGGCAAATACGATCTAGCCATCTATCTACCCTAAAGGTTTACCTAATGCAATAAAAACTTAGGTTCACCCAGCAACTTTTACTCATAACCACCAAAAGCTGGAAACAACCATATAGCTTTTCAGCTGGTCAGTGTACAAAGTGTGATCCAGCTGTACAATGGACTTCTCGGCAGTAAAATCACTCAGAAACTTGGATAAATCTCAGATACATTGTGCTACGTGGAAAGCAAAGACTAGAAAAGCTACTCATATGAATCCATTCATAGGACCTTCTAGAAAAGGCCAGACTAAAAGCACAGAAACCAAAGCAGGTGTGACTAGGTACTGGAGGCGGGTGGAGGTCTTGCTGGAAATGGAATTTTGAGGGTGATGGAACCGTCCAGTACCTAGAATGTGCTACTGGTCACACAACTTGCTGCTCTGTCCAAGCTTGCAGAATTCTCCGCTAAGGAATGTCATTTTTGTTCCAGGTGAACACATGTGACGCTACAAAAAAGACACAATAAGTGAGGGCAGGGGTTCTACCTTCCTTCCTTTTGTTAATCCTTTATTATACTCACATTAAGAAGATGATATCGATGATCAATTGTGCTTTGGTCCAGAATGTTTCCTGCTTTCCCATGTCGCCTTCCTACGGAGCCTTGCCTTTCCAGCCCAAATAGGATCATTCCACAGTGTCATTCTGCTTGACATACTGCCTTCAAAATCCTCTACACCTGTATAGTACATTATATTCATTTTAAAATGTACTTCACATTAACATTACCCTGAATGTCATATAGGAAGACCTAATTGTTCCTAACACATATCTTATGTAATCTAATTATTTTATGAGCTGCATCAAATAAGTCTTCTATTATTCAGTGACATGCATATTTTAAAGGCCACACAAAAATGAAAATTGGACCAAAATGAGGCCTCATCACAGCATGGTGATTTTTTTTACCTTGTCCTCCTTCATAATTTTCCATGTGCCCACTGTATGGTGCCTTTGGGCCATGAGGCTGTAACTGGGCTCGCCTTGTGCTTCCTTCTGTTACACGGTTCTGTTACAAATTGCCCTGCTACTTACAACGAAAGATAACCTCTTAAGTAAAGGAAAAAATTTGAATGGAATTTTATTATTATAAATTTCATAACAAAATCACAGGAGAATAACAATAGCTAATACACTGCATATTGTTACCTTTAAAGTAATTACTCAGAGTACAGGATAAGGAAGGGGAAAGGGGAACAAAAACAAGTTGTGCTGTTAGTACCTCAGTTCACAGAAAAGGAAAGTTCATGCTAGGGAACTGGGGAATTTTTATGCCAATTACTTACAGTACATTTAAAAAATAGATTAGCAGATTTCATTTACCCTTCCCCCAGAGAGGTAGGACACTCCTTTCATTAAGCTAGTAGCTCTTAACTGGAACAACATTTCCTTTATAAAACAATACTTTTGTGATGTTTCCTTTCTTGACTTGAAATGAAGTGCCTTGTGTGTTGGAGGATGTCTAACACCTTTAGCCCCCACCTGCTAGGGGCCTGGGAGCACCAGCAATCTTACTGAGGACCACAGAAACCTTCTCCATAAAAGTATAGGTTCCTGGAGGGTAGGACGATGGAGCCACAGCCATCTACAACTGTCAACCGAGAGCATGTCTCCTTACTAGCAAAGGAATATTCTAGTTTAAAGCAATAGACGTGGACTAAAGAATAATTTTGAAGTGACAGAAGCATAGGAATTAAAAGCTATCTATTACTGTACAACTAACCTGCCCCATCTTTAGAGGTTTAAAACAGCACACTTTTATTATCCCAGTTTCTGAGTGTCATGAATCTGGGAACTGGCGGCTAGCACGGTTCTGGCTGAGGTCACCCAAAAGGTTGCAGCTGCTCTCAAAACCCAACTGGAGCTTCAGGACCTACTGCCAAGCTTACTCGCCGGATACAGGCTGAGTTCAGCCGTGCTGGGGCCTCTCACACCACAGCTTCCCTAGCTCTAGGGAGAGAAATCACAAGCGGTTCTGTCACAGTGAAATGGATGGAATAAACTTACAATGTCCTGGGTGTAATAAACAGCATTTCAGCCATATTCGACTGACCACTCCCAGTACAATGTTAGGGCAACCCGCTAGCCTGTGACCTCGATGAAGTAGAGATTCTTGGGTGCCATCCAGGAGGTGCTTTTGTGGCAGGAATTGCAGGAAGGGATCTATACATTTGGAAACACAGTAAGTATGCCCATCCATTTTGGATTGCAATTTTATCGGATTATAAGGGCTTGTTTCACAGAACTAACAAGAAACATCGATGAAGTTTTGTTCTTCCTAAATGGAAACTCTCTTAGCAGCATGAAAGCACCCTTTTAGTTACCTGAAACTCAGAATCACAGTTTATCCAGTGCCTAACTTTACCTAGGTAATTTGAATTTCCTGAACCACTAAATGTGAAGAGTCCATGGAACATTACCACAGGAACAAGTCAATCTGAAAACATAACCTTTGTACATGCATGTATTAATTTTAGAAAGAAAATAAATTACTTATTGAATTATTGATTGAGCTAGCCTAGTCAGATGTTTTAGCAATAAATGTGTATTTTAGCGAAATAAATGTGTAACAATGCAGACCGAGAAATATGAAAGTGGATGTGCAGGTGAGGTGAACATTTAAAAAAAAAAAAAACCCTTTTCTGAAATAGCTTCACCTTATTCAAGAGAACAAATGCATCCACACATCAATCTTTTTCTATTTTAAAACCTTAAGGAATAGATGTCATTTTGGTTCATTGATGCTACTAGACTGAATTGTTTTAAAAATTTATGAATACATTATAAATTTGTCGCAATTTTTATAGAAAGCCTACACATTGTTAAATAATAAAATATTCCTCAGTGCCTCAGAATTATTCAGTACTATTTGTGCACCCATGTGTATAGCAATATAATTTGTCCCAGCCAGATCTTGGAAGCAACTGAAATGCCCATCACCTGAGGAATGGATGAAAAAGATATAGTATTTTTATGCAATGGAGTATTAGTCAGCTATAAAGACAAACACAAAGCTTTCATAGGTAAGTGCATGAACTACAGGCCATACTCATAAGTGAAATGAATCAAACTCACATGTCCAAATATCATATAATGTCCCTACTGCAAGAGCCCGAGAAAAGAAATAAAATCTGAAAGTTATAACAGATACAGTAAAACGGAAAGAAACAGAACTTAAGGATTAAACAACAAAGATGAGAGAAAGGAGAAAAGATAGGAAAAAAGGCAGGGGAAAACCATGCAAGTGTATAGACAGGATGGCTGAGGTGGTTATACTACAAACTTCCATCAGTCTTTTGAAAATAAGTGAATGTGTAGAATTTTCTCCTTGACTAACGGTATGTTGACATCTGTGCTCTGAGCAACTACATCGAGGACAACAATGTGTAATACAAAAATCATGCTTGAATACTTGGCATCTTGGTCTTCTAAATGTGTAATGTCATATCAGTTATTACTATAATCTCTTCAAAATAATCTTTTTTAAAAAGATGAAAAGTGGACCGGGGACATAGCTCAGTGGAATAAGCGCTTCCCTGGCAAGCGCAAGGGCCTGAGTTCAATCCCTGGTTCCACCAAAAAAAAAAATACAATAAAATAAAAATAAATAAAAAGATGAAAAGAAAAACAAGTGGTACAAGAATAAAAAGTTAAAGCTTCTGGAAAATAAGCGGTCATATGCAATCATATGTCCAATCTTTCATAACTATGTCTGCTAATCTGAGCAACAGATTTGATGATAAAAATAGGTAACATATCAACCATTGTTAAGCAGCCATTGTTGTCCTGAAAATCTGTAACATGTGCATTGTTGTGTGTTACCCTGTTTCTCTCATTGCTTCTGATTTTTGTTCTTGCTTTTTGTCTTTTACGTTTCAAAATGAAATAATAAAATTCAATTTAAAAAATGATTCAGACTAATTCTGGTGCTCTAGATGGTGGTATATGTTTATTAACCACTTTCAAGAAGCAGCATGATGGTGTTGACAAGCACTTTATAAAGTATCCAGCCAGGTTGTTTTACCGGAGAGGAGAGTACCCCGGGGAGATGCCAGTGGGTAGAACCAAGAGAAGGTAGCTGAGCTGAGGAGCAGGGTGGGCTTTCTGCGGTCTCAGCCTTTGAGGCCTGGTCAGGGCACGGGACTGATTGGACATTTTACAATCAACTCGAAGTCTCCACCCTCACGTTGGGAGGAGGAGATTTTAAATTTAGGTGCTGTTAGTCACAACAAACATGGCAGCCATAGCCCATTGTAAGGTCAAAACCACAATGCAGGGGCCAGGGAGATGGTTCCATGGACTGAGTGCTTCCCTGGCAACCGCAAGGGCCTGAGTTCAATCCCTGGTTCCGCAAAAAAAAAAAAAAAAAAAAAAAAAAAAAAAAAAAAAAAAAAAAAAAAAAAAAAAAAAAAAAAAAACCACAATGCAAATGCATGAAAGTGAGGCCTGATTTGGGTAGGTAGGGTCTCACTCAACGAAGGGTTTATGCCCGCAGGTATGACTATGTGAGATTCAAAGTTGTAATACTGGGTAGGAGAGGTAATTTGAGAGGAGGCTTGATGTACTCTTCTCAGGAAATTTGGGGATCACAAGCTCAGAAGACTTAGACTCTGACCTTCCTTGCAGAATTTCCTGCCTGGGCACTTGTGCCATTTCTCTGTTCCAGCTCATGTGTACCTACTAACTATCTTCTCTGTCACTTTCATGAGTTTCCTTATGGAAGTAAATATTCTTTCAAAGATGGAAGGGTAGGGCTAGGCGGATAGCTTGGTGGCCTAAGCCTGGCAAGAGCAAGGACCCAGGTTCAATCCCCAGTATCACATGCTGTGCCAGCGCCAGAGCCCTGGGTGTGCGATGCGGGCGACTGAAACCAGAGCTGGGAGACTGAGACAGGATGATCCCTACAAGTCCAAGCTGCATGGTGAGACCTTGTATCAAAAAACTAAATAAAGAAATTTAAAAAAAAAAAGATAAAAGGGTAGAAAAGATAGTAAGTAGTTTTCTTTTTGTTGTTGTTGTTTTTTGGCAGAACCAAGGATTGAACTCAGGCCCTTGCCAGGCAAGCACTTATGCTATTGAGCCATCTCCCTAGTCCAGTGTTAAGTAGTTTTCTGTGAAGTTTTCTTTGCCTGGGTCTTATACCAACGCAGCTCAGATCCAGTCTGGAAGGTGGCAGTCCCTCGAGGAAGGCAGCTGTCACACAATGACTCGGCCAGACAAGTCTGTTCAGCAACCCAGGCAGGTACTTTCTATGTATCCAGGCTTCCAAAAAAAAAGTAATATGAACTTAATCAACATGGTGGGACTCAGAAGTCTCTCTTTCTCTGTTGCCCTCATGGGTTTGGTGTAGGAACTTTCTAAATGGTGCACAGTCTTGGATGGCTTCAGAGGGATCACCTTGTAGGGCCTCAACTTGCATATCTACTCTTGCTTAAATCTGATCCAACTGGCAACCTGTATGTACTTGACCAAGGCACTGCACCCAGCTTCTGCCAAGTGCGTGCCAGTCTTCACAAATGAAAAAAGTTCTCTAGACCAGAATCCCCGGATGTAGTGCCTACAGGGAAGTTGCCTGGATCAGGCCCTAGCTGTGTGTTAAAGAAAAATGGCACAAATATTTCCACAGTCATTCCCACTGATAAATATTATGTTTTTAAAGTGCCAAAACCATATATTGAAAGTGAGTTAATGCTTTATATTTCTTGTACACTTAGTAAGACTCGGGAAGAAATCTACAATTAACTTTCTTTTCTATTTTCTTTCTTTCTTTTTTTTTTTTGAGATAAGGCCTTTCCTTTTATGCAGTTCAGGCAGGCTGGCCTTAACTCACTATGTAGTGCAAGCTGGCCTCAAATTCATATGGCATCTCCCTGCCTCGACCTCTTACATGCTGAGATTACAAGATATCCCACCACACAATTAACTATTTTTAGTTACAATTAAACTTTTAGGCTACAATTAACTTTTACAAACTTATTTGATCTAGAAAACCTACAATATATTCATTTCTTCACTTGGTTCTATTTCTTGTTTTCTCTTATTGGCCAACTACTCTCTGTCCTTCCATCTATACCACAATGTCCTTTTTCAGTGTATATTAGTTTATTGAGAATGGATTGTGGGTTCTACTACAAATAGTCATTAAAATGAATTTACGAGTTATACCCTTAAATAACCAATAATTTCTTGTTTGTTGTCAAGAGTCACAAAATTGTCTCGTTTTAGCAATATGTAATATATATTTGCTGACACATGAGCTAATTAAAAAGGGAAAATGTTCTATCTTATTACAAATACATTTTTACTTGTTATGCTTAATATTATGAGATTTAATAATGCTCATTTTTCGGCTAAGAATAAGGATAACTCAATCCAGAGGAAAATTTTACCACAGAGTTACTGATCTTGGAAACATATTTTAAATTTCAACATTTGTATTTTTGTTGATAAAAAGTATGCTATAATAATTAACTTTATGTGCTCGCTTCGGCAGCACATATAATAATAATTAACTTTAAATTTTTTTCCAAATATAAAGGTCATGACAAAATTCTAAATGTAAGTAAAATGGGTTACAAATTGCAGGACAAACAGGAACAACGTAAAATTTACCGATATGAGAAATCTGCTCATATATTTTTAAAATGAATGACAGTGTATCTAATATTGTTCTGAAAAAATAAAATTGTTCTAGGCTATATTGAATACTTTCAATATCAGATGTTACAGGTTTCAGTGAAAATATCAATATCTATAATTGTATGCTTTGTTACTATTTAAATATATGAGAGAAAATAGCAGATGTTAACATAAAAATATGAGAGAAGGCACAGTTTTTCAAAACTATTTTAGGGAACATGCAAGTGAAAACAGTACTAGTAAAATAAACAAATGTCCCCCCTGTTCTGTTCCTAGATCTAGCATCATATCAGGCATTTCTTTCTTTTCCCACCTGTGTTCATTTTCTCTATGTATAAAGTGGGCATGACAATGACTCTCCTTGCAGCCAGCAGTATCTGTGGAACTCTTGCAAAGAAAAGCCTGGACAGCGGCACGCCACACTGCATACTAAATTACATGTGAACTGCTGACAGGTTGCACTACTTAACTGTTCTTTTTTCGTTTATTAGAATTTATTACAGGAACCTGAAAAAATCCATGAATCTGAGAAAAACATATGATTCAGGATCTGAGCTTTACAACAACAGCTTCTCACTTTATCCTTAAACTCACAGCCTTTACTGTCTTAATATGAGTATATTTTACATAAATAAATGTGATATAAATATAAATTTCTATCACATAAATCTACATGTTCTTTTAATAACAAAAATATGAGATCACCAGATAAAAGAATCTTAAATGTTCATATTCTTAAATGCTCTATAATCTCTTCCATCTTTTAGAGAAAAGAGCAGTCATGATGGTCTCTTATCAATTTACAGTTACGCCATCTGTCTGCATCCCTAATTCCTGTTCTCATCACTGCATAAGAACCTCACTTGCTTCCACTAAGCAAATGAAATATAGGGGCATTAATAATGTGGATTTACTGCTTAGGCAGATTCAGGGGCCGGGGTTGGATCCCAGGCCTGCTGTGCTAACCCTGCCCCGGATTAGCTGAGAGGTGATTGAGACTGGGCGTGATAACACACACCTGTAATCCCAGCATTTGGGAGGCTGAAAACCAGGAAGGATCACTGCACATCCAATCTGTGTAGTGAGACCCTATAGACCCTATACTAAATACATTATCATCATTGTCATCATCATCATGGGGATTCTGCCCAAGAAGTGCATCTTGAGGTGACTTTGTTTTTGAAATGAACATCATAAAATGTCCTTATACAAACTAGGACCGCTACCACGTCGCAAAGCAATATAATCTCAGGTGACCCTTGTCGTACATAATGCCTTTGTGGGTTACATGATGGTACATTAGTTTCTTAAAACACTTAAAATTATTAAGCATTTCCTGTGATCCTCTTCTATGTAAATGACTAAAGAATTGTACTGAATTATTGGGTGATGTAAACTGGGAGGGCGGGTGTAGAGGTGGGATCAGAGAGGATTAATACAGTATCTGGAAGCACATCCAGAGCCATGACAGCTCTGCCTATAGCTCTTTGTATTGGTCACAAGAGATATCTTTATGTAGCTAAATTGAGCATTTCTGAAAATAATTGTCCAGCCAGCAAGGGCAATGCAGAAAGGGAGCCAATGAGAAAAAAATGTCAGGTGCAATTGGACATCGTCAAAAGTCTTATCTAGGTTTAAAGAGGTCAGTCTCTGAACTCCTACTGTTAAGCTAGAAGCCATTTTAGTTTTGCTGTGAAAGTTGACATTAGCAGCGGTTGGACTAAATAACTTCCAAAGTCCCTCTCAATAATAGGGTTGTCTATTAGGTTACACTGGAAGTTGAATTCAATTCCTCCCAGAATTTAGTTACACAGTGTGGAGCTAACAGCTGGACTGGGTGAGAGCTACAGTGCCCTTGCTTCAGATGGGGGTGGGGGGCAGCCAAGGGGCAGAGCTGAAGAAAATAAAGGCTGGGAACTACCCACCCAGGTATAGTTTGAAAGTCATGGGACAACTGGACTAATCTCTGTCACCTCCAGCAGAGGGCAGGCAGGGATAGGGAAAAGAGGAAACACAGCTTTCTTGGTTTTATTTCCAGGCAGTCCCTGCTTTGCACAGCAGTGTCGAACACACTGGTGACCGCAAGCCGATGGTGCTCAAAGTGATGGTAATGACCAGTTGTAAGGTTACAAGTGTTTCCTGACCTGTGACTTGGTCAAATGTTGAGGGCTCTTACTGCTGAGCCTTTACTTCCTATCATTGAAAACATTAGCAATACTGGCAACTGAAGTGTTTGCATGTGCATGCGTGCGTGCATGCGTGCGTGCGTGTGTGTGTGTGTGTGTCTGCAGGGTCTCGCTACACAGCTTGAACTTGTAGTGATCTTCCTGTTTTCTGCCTACCTAGTGCTGGGATTACAAGCCTGTGCCACCTCACCTAGACTCCATCGCCAGCTCAGTGTACCTGGGGGCAGTGCCTAAGCAAGAGCTTAGTCCTTTGAGCTACCTCACCGGCCCTTGAAGTATTTTATATCTGTAAAAATAATTATAAAGTATACCGTGAAGCCAAGCGTAGTGGCACATGCTGGTAAACTGCTAATCCCAGCATGTGTGTGGGTGGCTGCTTGAGGAGGATCCCAAGTGCGAAGCCACCTGGCTTACATAATAAGATCCTGTCTCAAAAAAATAAGCAACCAACAAGCAAGTGAGCAAGCAAACAAACAGAAAGAGTAGTTTCAATAATGCTGGTAGTCTTTTCCAGGAAACAGAACTTACCATAGGAAACGGGTGTCTTTCCTGTACCGTAGTTAATTGTCCTACTCCTTTCTAAATGTGTATCTGCTTCCAACTGTTATGTTTCCCTTTCTTTCTTATAAAATGGCTCCAAGAGTTTCCCACCAGCAGGAGTTCCCCTGGGACTCACGCCTACTCCTAAGGATTTCTCTCCCTTTTGTTGACAAGGTCCCCTGCATCGCCCTCCCCAGGCTGAGGAGAGCCCATCACACAGGAGCATGGACACGTCCATCATCAGTGATTTCTTCCATAATTGGTTCTTTGCTTCTAACTTTACTGCTAGAATTACTCCTTTTTGTTTCTTTGCTGACATTCCATCTTTGTTGATCTTTTGCCGTTTTTAGTTATCTATTTTTGTTAAATGTCACATGGGTTCATCACTGGGAAATAAGAAGACAACATGATTTTGTGCTTGGCTGTCCATGACAGACTCAAATAACAGAAATACAGTGACCAATCAGGGACAGATTTTGAGAGAAGTGATGTGACAGTCACTAATCACGACAGTGACTGTCACTGTTATTGACATAGTGATTTGTGGGCTCAAGGGCCATCAGTAAAGTTTGTAATTTCTGCAATGTCTCATGGTTGATATGCCATGCGTCTTACTCTATTATGTGATGCTATTATGTGATGTTATGTGAGGTAGGGTTATTTATAAAGAAAACAAATGTATTTCTTATGCTTCTGGAGGCTGGAAAGTCCAAAGTTAGATGCTATGTCTAGGGAGAGCATTTTTGCTGGGTCAGCCCATCACAGGAAGCAGAAGAGCAACAGAGGGTGAGAAAGAGCTAGAAAAGGGAAAAAAAAGAAATAGAAAGGGAAGGCAAAACTTGATCTTTATAACAAGTCCGCATTTACTGTAATGAATTCATTCCTTCAATAAGCACATTAATCCATTCCTGGGGCAGAGGCCTCTCAACCTGATTGCCTCTTGAAAGTTTTACTTTTCAATACTATAGCACTAAGGATCTAGGCTCCAACACAGTTTTGGGGGCACACTCCATCATAGTTTGAGCTATGCTACTAAGGGGACCACTGGTGTTTAACAAAACCATGGTAAGTAAAATTAGTAAGTATAGGAACCTTGCCAGATGAGAACTGCTCTTTGCCAAGCCTGCTACCACAAAGAACGTTTGAACCATTTCCTGAAAGGAAGCAAGAATTAACTTTGAAGTTACAGAAAATGTAGCCCTCCTCTCTCAAGGTGCTGGAGATCCTGTAGTTTCCCCTTACTCTACTGCCAAAGGCAAATCACAGATGGCCACAACATACGATGACACAGGTATTGGAATTATCTGACAGAGACTTGAGCATGCAATGCTATGAGCATTTGCAAACACACTTGGAACTAATGAATCAGTAGAAAATTATGCCCAGTGAGGGAGGTTCTAAAGGGGTAACACACTGCAACCCTATACATTAAATTGCAATAGTATCTTTTTTTTTTTTTTTTGCAATTGCATCTTTAAAAATTATAGAAATGGATATGAGATTCACAGTTACTAAATTTTTAGCAGGGGAGGAAATGGATGCAGTTGTTAGAGAGATGGAGGGGGAGAGAGAAGAGAGCGGAAGGTAAGAAAGAAGAACTAAGATGTGTGATGCGCATGTGCCGTCTCCCCACGAGGAGTGCAATCGCTGTGTACTGCAAATCTGGACTGGTAAAAATTAAAAACAAGGGCTGGTGAGATAGCTCAGCAGACTAAGCGCCTGTTTGGGCAAGCGCGAGTTTGATCCCTGGCACCACGCACCATGCCAGCCCCGCCCCCGGCATGCTGAGCCGGCCACCGAGTGCGGGCACGGTGGCGTGTACCTGCGATCCCACTGCTGGGGAGGCTGCAAGCAGGAGGATCAGTATGAGCCTGAGCTGCAGGTGCTTCAGACTGCTGAGCTATCTTGCCAGCTCCAGTTCTGTGGTATTTTTCTCTTCTTTTTCACTGTGCTGTGGAACAAACTCTGGGCCTCTTATGTACCAGACAAGCATCGAACCATCGAAGAGCAGCCTCAGCACATGTGTGCTTTCTGCAGCAGACTTAGAAGGAAAACACAAGGTAAGTATATCTAACTTACACTCACAGCAGCTGCTTCGTGAATATTTTTTAATCTGCTTCCTTCTCAAACACAAGGTAATAGTTAATCCAGGAAATTACTTGTATAAATAGCCTTTTTGTTCAAATGTTTCTTCATTAAACACTATTAAAAGTGGTAGCCTGACACCAACAGAATTTAAATCTATTCAAGATTAAATCTAAATTCTAGTGGATTATGGTGATTTTATTTCACATCAAGACTGTGGGGGGCAGGGACCGGGAAGATGGCTCAGTGGAATAAGTGCTTCCTGGCAAGCGCAAGGGCCTGAGTTCAATCTTGGGTTCTGCAAAAAAAAAAAAAAAAAAGACTGTGATTGTGGGAGGGGAGAGAGGCTGGGGTGATAGCTCAATAGAATAAGTACTTGAAAGGGCCTGAGTTCAATTCTCGGTTCTGCAAAAAAAAAAAGATTATAGGGAAGTTTTATTAGACAGTAATGGACCTTTCAGAGAAGCTGGAGTTATATTTAGTAAAGCCAAGAATAGAATGGCATAAGCTGTACTTTAGTGACAGAGCTGGACAGGGCAGGCAAAGAAAACTTTCACTTAACGATTGGGGCTGGCCACATAGGTCACGGTGGTGCACACCTGTAATCCCAACACTTGGGAGGCTGAAAACAGGAGAATCACTATGAGTCCAATCTATGTAGCGAGACCCTGTACACCTTGTACCACATACATAAAAATAAATAAATAAATAATAAAGATTATCTGGGGGCTCGGGAGATAATTCAGCAATCTAAGTGCCTGCCTGGTAGGCGCAAGGGTCTGAGTTTGATTCCCAGTACTGCATATCATGCTGGCCCCAGAACACTGAGTGTACCGAGCTGGCCCTGAAACTTGGCTTAGAAGCCCACACCTGTAATCCCAGCACCGGGGAGGCTGAGACAGGAGGATCACAATGAATCCCAGCTGCACAGTGAGATTCTGTACCAAATAAATAATAAATACATAAGTTTTAAAAAAAGATTATCCGGGGCGGGAAAAAGGCCAGCAATTTGTGTACAGCTGAAACACGGAGAATGAATGAGGCAAAGTGCTGGGTCCCAGGAGCACCTGTAGGAACCCACAGGAAGATCAATGCGCAGAACAGAAAGAACTGTTGGACCTTTGATTACTTAGGAAAATTGTTGAAGCAAATCCCTGGAAGACTCTGAGGATATATTTTGAAGGATGTGTCCTTAGGGGATATGCTGAATTCACCATCTACTGTAAAGTTAAAAATTCATAAAGCTGAACTATAGTAAGTCAGGGACTGTCTGCACTCTGGGTGCATACAGCAAAATTTGGCAGAGGTAGAAGTAGAAATAAAACATTTATGAACAACAACAACAACAAAACAGGACAGCAGTCCTTTAGATTGTATTTTGGGAAGACAGAACACAAACTGGTTCAATAATTAACCTCATGCCACACGACAGGCTGATCTTAGCATGGCTGTACTTTGATTTTCAAATTCCTACCAGGTCCTATTAAGATTCTGGTACTATTCTTGCCACCCAGCACCAACTCCAGCACAACAAACTTTATAAAACCCAAGCTTGAGCAACTCAAGGAATTCATTTCATTGAATTTATTTGAATATTTTCTCTTTGACTTGTTTTCATTAAATTCAGCTTGGTATTGCTTTCATTAAAACATCAGTTTTGGGGGCTGGGGAGATGGCTCAGTAGAATAAGTGCTTGCCTGGCAAGCACAAGGGCCTAAGTTCAATCCCCAGTTAAAAAAAAAAAAATCAGTTTTTATCAAGTCCACCTTAAAATACCGATAGACTGGAAGACAGAGCAGATAGTTCTTGCTCTTGGAGAACAGAATTTGGGAGGCAAAGAGATTAGAAGAAGTGGGTGATACTTTTTGTTCAAAGCCATGATTTTTAAAACTATGTTCATCTATTATTTTGTTGCAAATTAAAATGAAAAGTGAAAAAGAAAGCTCCTTTGCTCTGAAATAGGGCAACAATATTTAGTTGGGTTTGGTAAATAGTTGTGGAGTGTGTAGTAGATGCCAATGTGGGGGTAAGAATTGGGAAATCAGATGTTTAAGGGCTAAAGTTAGGTCTCCACTAGGTCATGGTCTTTTAACTGTGTCCTTTGGAGTCTGGCTGGCCTCACAGAGTACAAATCCATTGGGTGCTTTTAACTTCTACAACTAAAATTTTGAAAACAAGTCAGGTATTTGTACTTGAAGTCAGGTGTCTTCAAAAGAAGTATGAAAGATTTATTTGGATGTTGGAATTGAGGAATCTGTTGCCAGGCACAAATTTTATTTACAGCTCAGATGTACCAGAAGTTCTAGCTCTATTCAGCTGAGATCTCTCAATGATTGTTCTTTTGATAATAAATACACTTGTCATACCATTTATGAAGTTCTTACCATACCTGAATCCTACAAAATTTTATTGTCTCCTAGAAATTAGTAATAATTATCTCACCATAAAGAACTGCACTCATTTCTAGCCAACCAGTCACAACAGGGAAGAGTAAAATCTTTCTGTTGTTATGACTACTATAACTCTTTGATATTTGTTGAATACCCATATATTTCAGGGATGTGTGAAATATACACTCACATGCAATGCCCTTTGAAGTATTTTCAGTGTTCCCAGGTTTTAAAATATGCATCTCCAAATGCACAGAAGAGGTTTTGGATCAAACATCTTCTTCAGATCTCATCCCTTTTGCCTTTGCATGGCATCGGCTCTTATCACAGTGGCTCACAGCCTAGCAGCACATTAGAATACCTTTGAAAGTAAAATGATAGCACCGGTGACCCACTCCCAAGAGGCTCTGAGTTACTACAGCTGAGAAGAGCATGGACATGTGTGCTGCTTGATATTTCCTCAGGTAGCAAGAACGTGAAGTCAGGGTTGAGGACCATGGCCTAACAGTTTCACAGTGGGTCCCTGGACCGAGCCACCTTACCTGCCTGAGAGTTTGTTTCCCATTCAAAAGCCCCAGGTTTCGGGCTGCAGAGATAGCTCGGCTGTCTAAGTGCAAGCTCAAGAACCCAAGTTCAATCCCAGGTACCATAAGTCGTGCATACTGTGCTGGCTCCTAAACTGAGCATGGTGGCACACAAATGTAATCTCAGTGCTGGGAAGGCTGAGACAGGAGAATCACTATGAGTCTGAGCTGCACAGCAAGACCTTGTATCAAACAAATAAATAAATAGCCTCAGGTTTCACCTATTCCTGTGGAATAAAATATTCTTGAGCTGGAGACAAGCAATCTATATTGCATTCCTCTTGGTGATTCTGCTATTAAACTTAGATCCAAACCATTGGACTTATGCAGAGGACCACCTAGAAAGCTCATCCTGAGAGCAGAGCAAGTGTCTCCATTTTGGCTGAACCCGGCCCCATTTCCAAGTACTGATGTATGCAGAGCTGGCTAAGTTCTGTCTTTATCTAGCCAGGGCGTGGACGTGTAGTCCTTGAAGCAGTGGACAAACAGGTCAGTGAAACCCCGCCTGTAGCTCCCAAATAACACGTGTGAGCTGGACTAGGAGACACCACACGCAGGCTGAGGCTGAGCCTCAGGAAAAGAGGCTGTGACTTCTCAGGGCTTGAAAAGTTACACATCACAGCCGACCCCAGAATGCTAGAGGCCGCCCCAGTCTGTGACGTGATCTCTTTCTGCAGAGCGGCTTCAGGCCTGCTGCCCAGCCCAGCTCACGCACTCACGCACTTCACACCACTCGCTCTTGCAGTCACTCATCCCTGAGCCACTCCCTTCTTAACGAACTAATAAACTCCAAGTCCGGCCCTAGGTGGAGGCCTTTGTTGCAGTCAGCCTTCATCCTAGCTGGACTTAGGACCCATTGGTTCTCTACCATCTTAGAATTATATTTATATTTGCGCCATGGGTTGCCCTGGAAGTGGTAGGTTGGAACTAATTCACTAGAATTCCAATAACTTCCTTGGGATTACAAATACAAGCTTCACCAACCACAATGAGAAGGGCTTTATATAGACTGTAAGAATATAAAAACACAACTCAGGAGAACGCAGTTAATGAGTGAAGGAGAATGTATATTAGGTGGGTTCTTGCTGGCGTGTAGGAGGCTCTGTGGCAAGTGGCTAGAAGAACTGATGAGGACACTTTGCAATTACCTATCCAGGGTGGATCACGCGTTAGTGAATCCAGTTAGTGAATCCAATGAAATGAAAGAGATTCTTGAGAGACAGAAAAGAAAAGGACAGGAAAATGATCAGAAGAACCCTGGTGAGCATGAAAATGGGGAGCTTGAAGTGCTTAGTAGAACACAGTGGAAAAATACAAAGATATCCACATGTACCTGTATGTAGGTAAACATACAGAGAGGCCAAAATTACATTGGTTGATTTTAGGAAGGATTTCATCAAGGTCTCTAAGGAAACCCCAGTGACGTTTGTCTCTACCATAACAACTGCACAGTAGCCAGGGTAGCCATGGACGGACAGAAGGTCATTCGTCACTTCAGAAGCAACACTTGTTAAAAGTTTCATCATTTTAGAGGGCTTCTGGCTTTCAAGGGCATACTTCTAGTAGTCGCCATGCTAAGTCCTTTAGGCTAATATTTTCAATCCTCGTTAGCAAGTAGCATATGGTGAAGTTACACTGTGCATTTTTTTTTTTTTTTTTTTTGCTAAAATAATGAGTAAGAAGGGTAATTTGACTTCTGCTGCATAAAGGTTCTACCTTTGGAAGGGGAACATTTCTTCTATCACAAGTTCCCCAAGGCAAGGATTACATATATTTATTGGAAGATTAAGGTCACAGAAATTAAGTAGAGCCCCAATCTTGGGGCAAACCCAATGTAATTGTTGAGATTAATCAACATCTCTAAATATCTCAGGGGACTGTATTTTAATCAGCACGGCCACTTTGAGTGTGGCGTGGATTGCGGGGCGTAGCTTGCTCCCCAGTACTGATTAACTTGGCAAGTGTGTACTTGGTGCCCTCAGCATCCTTGTAAGAAATACAATTTTCTTAACATGCAAGAGACTTGTGAAGACAGGAGAATATGATTGCCACAATCTACCTGGATGGTGTGTGGCCTTTAATTCCAGGGGTATTATGGCATTACTTTAGACTGTTGCATGTTAAAAGATGTTATGGTTTAGATAAAAAGTGTCCCAGAAAAGCCACATGTGTTTGGGGGGGTGGTTGGATCTCAGGGACACTGTACTCATGTGTGGATCCATCCTTTGATGACTTCCTAGAGGAGTGTTTTATTGATAGGTGGAGCCTGGTTGTCCCATCCCTTTCTGCTTCATAGCTGCTGTGGGCTCAGCACCTTTGCCTGTACCATGTCCCTGCCATCCTGCCTCTGCCTTGAAGCCAGCTGACTGGAATGGGGATCCAAGTGACCCCTTTAAGTTGTGGGGGTCACAGGTATTATTATTAATATCTCAGTGATGGGAAAGTAAATACAACACAAGAATGTTACAGGTTGGGTGTGGTGACACATGCCTGGAATCCCAGCCCCTGGGAGGCTGAGACATGAGAATCACAAGCTCAAGGACAGCCTGGACTACGTAGTGAAACCTTGTGTCAAAAAAAAAATAAAATCAAGAACATTACAGTGGTATGACTACGTGATTTCATGGAGGATATTGAGAAATTTCATAGGAGTCCTTATAACAGATGTTGCTTGAAAGAATTTTGGCAATATAGAGATAAACGTAAAGAACTTAAATTGACTATACAAATTGGAGCGATATCACAGATAATTACAGTGTATTAATAGAAAAAAATAGATTAGGATATTAAGTCCCAGGATTTCAGTGGTCTTGTGTGTATACTAAAGTATATCACAATTACTATGTACTCTCTTCAATAATCAACACTCAAGCAGGCCGAATAAGCAACTAAACCAAAATGACAACAAAGATTCCACAGCAATTCCTCTATCGACACTTTGTTGACTATTTTTTTTTAAATTGTACATCATTAAAAAGGTAAAGTTAGAAGATGCCAAAAAACCTTCTGGGATCTGGGTTATTGCTATTTGACAAATAGATTATCATGGAATTATTGGCCCAAGACAACACAACTTATTAAACCAAAGTGTCTCTGGGCTAGTCTGAGCCCAGCTCAGCTGGGTCCTCTGCTTCAGGTCTTACCAGTCTCCTGTCAAGATGCCTGGCAAGCTGTGCTCTCAGCTGGAGGCCCAGCTGGAGAAGAAGTCTCTCCTAGGGTTACTTGGGGGATTAGCAGGACCTACCTCAGCAACTAGAGGCTGCCTGGTGCTCCTACAAGCCCTTGCAGCTCCTAGAGGCTGCCGCAGGCCTGCAGTCCTTGCCATCTCTCCCACACAGCACTTCCTTCGTCCAGCCAGCAGAGCCCAGCAGGTGGAGTCTTGGATGACACAGCGTCATCACCAGGGTGACACTCGTCATCCCCGCCACGTTGTGCTGGCCAGAAGCAAGTCCTGCACCCACCCAAACTCAAGGAGAGGAGCTTACACAGGGCCTCAACCACTAAGAAGCAGAGTAGAAGAGGTACAAATGACCCCACAGGTAATTTATTTGACTGCTCAGGTAATGTAAACTTTCTACATCTGTCAGGCAGGAGTCCGACTCTCTAGCCCATGGATTACTGTGTGCGCTCAGTGAATACGGAGCACAGGCAGGGCCTGGTGCAGAGAAAGCCGCACCACCGCAGTGAATGACTCCGTCTCAGTGTCTTCCTTCCTCTTCCTTACAGTGTGACAGCATATTCGTTTCCTAGCTTTTCACTCTGCATTTGTCCTTTGAAGAAATGGGACTCTATGGGCTTCTCTATAAATGTGTGTGCGTGTGTGGGTGTGGGTGTGTGCATATGCTAAATTCCAACTTCTTTTTTTTAATTTCCTTGAAAAGCAATGGGTTGATCCAGTGCCTCTGTAATGAGTTACATCTCCAACACCAAAAAAAAAAAAAAAAAAGAAAAAGAAAAAGAAAAAATTAACTTGAGGCAGGTTCTTGCTAAGTCTCTAAATTGTCCAGGCTGAGCTCAAACTTGTGATTCTCCATCTCAGCCTCCTAGAGTACTGGGATTATAGACATAGACTTCTACATAAGACTTGGCTTGGTCTTATTATATTAAGAATATTGCCTTACGGGATCCTGACTTATAATTAATGTAGAATGTACATGTCTTAACTTAGTGTTAGAGGAAGAGATTTTACTCTGCATCCCAGGAATTCATTTCCTGCAGCTAAGCAGATGGAAGGTGAAAGAGCAGCTTTCTGTCCTCCCCAGTCTCACACCTGTCTGTCACCCTGTGGAGGTTAGCACACAGCAGAAAGGCATGGAAGGATCTAGTTCTGACACAATGAGGCTTCCTGGACAGAGCAGGGCAGGCTCTGAAGCAGGTCTTCAGGTGGTTTAAGAGAGCGATACGAGGGGAGACTGCTTTTGTCTTTTGTCACAGTTAAATGTGGGGCTGGGCCAAGTAAGCCTCTGTGGGATGCTTGTGTGGATTTTTCTGTGGATTCTTACTGGCTTACTCAGCTGTGGGGCAAGAGGGCAAGAAGAAGGCTTCAGAGCGTCACCAGGCAGAATAGACTCGGGCCCTTTATCACCCTCCATCAGTGTTTGGGGGACTGAGGAGCAGCTGTGCTCTCTGTCCGCTCCCTAACCCTTCCCACTCGGTCTCATCAGGGACCCATGTGGGAAGAGCCGCGCTCATGCTACAGAAGCAGAAGACTCCCCTCCGTCGTAGCAGATGCGAGGTTGCACAGCTATCGGCTCATTGGATCCCACAACAAGCAGGCGGCTGAAGGCCATTCCCACTGCGCTGACCTGGCGCAGGTACCAGACCAGGCAAGGAGAGTTCAGGCAAGATGAAGGTAGGAGGGGGGCCTTCGCTTCACACTCCAAGGGCCGGCCCTGTAGTGCGTTGGCTGAGCGCAGTGCAGCAGATGTCCCACGGCGCTGCGCAGGGTCCAGGGCTGGGGCAGTTTGGGTCCTCAGTGAACAGGGCCTCCAGCAGCAGGTGCTGTCAGGGTGGAGCTGAGCAGAGCGCCCCAGTACTGCTGCGGGCCGTGACTCCTGGCTGGCATTAAGCATGAACATTCTCTTTCATCGTATTTTGCCCTTCTTAGACTGTTTCTTTAAATGTACTCTCACTTGATTACTGAAGCTACATCAAAAAGTTACGAACAGCTACATTTAAACATCTAGCACCTAACACAGATCCTGGAATTGGTTAGAAAACCTCTAAATCTTGTTTGACATTAATCTCTTAGGAGCATGAGATGTATTTTAACTGTGAACAGCGAACAGCTATAGGAATGATGAATGCCAAGCTGACGAATTTGAACTTGTTTTCACAAGCATGGGAAACATTTTTTTCATGCTGAAAATAATTATGAGGGCTGGCCAAATAGCTCAGCGGACTAAAGCTCCTGCTTGCGGGCACAGGGGCCAGGGGTTCGATCCCTGGGCCTATGCCGGCCCTGCCCCCAGAGTGCCCTGAAACGGTGATTGAAACTGGGTGTAGTGGCACGTGCCTGTAATGCCAGCACTTGAGAGGCTGTAAACAGGAGAATCACTACAAGTCCGACCTAGTAGTGAGACCTTGAACACCCTGTAGACCCTTCCCTAAAAAATAAAGGAAAAAAAAATTATGGACAGCTATCTGTTCCGCATCAAAATGGGATGATATTGCTGGGGAGTTGCTTAAGCATCTGCCTGACAAGTGTAAGGTCCTGAGTTCAATCCCCCATACAACAACAACAAAAAAGTGAAATGAAAAGGCATAGAAATAAAAAGTCATCTAAGGTAATTCGAACCCCAAAGATCTGATCTACCGTGGTGCGGCATGCACTGGGCACGTGTATCAGTGCAGAGCGTTCATCTGGCTCATTCACAGCGATCCAGTGTACCGTGCAGTGCCAAGCGCACTTCATCCATGGGGCGGCGGTGTATTAGCTTAGCAACATGCCAGTGAGGAAGACATTTTTCTCCTTTTGTGAACGAGGAAGCTGAGGCTTAGAAAATTTAAGTATCGAAGTGTGTCTTTGTCACATTCTCGCTGCTGGGATAAAACACCCAACAGCCTAATTTGAAGGAGGAGAGAATTACTTGGCTCATGGTGTTTGGAGGTTTCTTGGCACGGCAGAAATGGTACGTCAGAGGGGCTCAGTGAAGGAAAGCAGCTCCCGTCGTGATGGGCTGGACAGAGAGAGAGAGAGAGAGAGAGAGAGAGAGAGAGAGAGTAGGGAGACAGAGCTTTCCAAATAACACTGTCGGTGAATCACATTTCCTACACAGGCTTCACCTCCTGACCACATATTCAGCTATGGATTCATCCCTGGATTACTCCAATGATGGTGATAGAAGCCCATGAGCCAAGCACCTAAAATCCCCACCTGTAAACCCACAGAACTTTGTAAGGAAGATAGTAGATCTAAGCCCTAGCACAGCGACTTGCCCGCAGTGAGGGTTTGTCTCAATCTCTTCATTCACTGATTGATCACTCCACTTTGCTTATACCCAACTAATGAGGGGGAGAGCTCAGATCACGGAGAGCCTTGTATCAGTCAGGGTTTGCTGGAGAAACAGAACACAAAATATACAAATTTATAAGAAATTACAGGTTTGGCTTATAGAGGTCAGCCGCAGGGTCCGGTGAGGAAGCGTGTAGACCCTTCAGCCTGCAGGGTCCAGCGCAAAGTCTGGAGCTCACTGCAGTGTTCATGCAAGCCTGTATCAAGAGGCTGATGGGTCTGCTACGGAAGGTTAGAGAGTCCCAGGTGGAATCCAAATAGTCTGTGCCAGAAGCCAGGAGACAATGTCCATGCTGACTAGAGCCCCTCCAAAGAACCAGCAATCAGTCCTTCCTCATCTCCCTTTTATTGTATGCAAGCAACACCTTAGGGGGAAGGTTCTTCATACCCTTACCATCTCCACATCCCATTCTTGCACAAGTGGAGGATGTTTATTTACCTACCCAGGCAGGTAAGGGCAGGCCCCCTACACCCCAGATGTAGATCTAATGAGCTACTTAGTTAAGCTTCTAGACTTCTCAAGTTGACACAATGTATCAACCATCACAAATACCTCGACAGTCAGCTTTTAGACTCTAACCCAAGGAAAAAGAAAAATAGCAAAAGGAAGTTTCCTATTCCAAAAGTGCACTCTGGGAGAGGAAGGAAAGAAAGAAGAGGAACGGAAGCCATGGCTGCGCTGGTCACCCTTTGCCATGGTCTACTACAGAGGAAGAAGTGGACACAAGCACTATGGAGAAGAGGTTGTTCACAGTATAAACAGGTAACCAGCGATGAAAACCTGCCTGTTGCAATGGAAAACCCTTATAAGGAACCTCTTAAGAAGTGTATCTTATGTGGGAAACAGGTGGATTATAAGAATGTACAGCTTTTGTCCCAGCTTATTTCTCCATATACTGGCTGCATTCATGGGAGGCATATAACAGGCCTTTGTGGGAAGAAACAGAAAGAAATTTCAAAAGCTATTAAGAGAGCTCAAATAATGGGTTTATGCCAGTTACATACAAGGATCCTGTGTATCTCAGAGACCCTAAAGTTTGCAACATCAGATATTGGGAGTAAATTTGACAGTTATTACCAGTAAACTCACTTCATAGTAAGTGGTTGTATGCCATTATCGAATCATACTAACCTTTAGGCAGAAAAGCATTTGAAGATTGAAGCTTCTCCCCCACACCACTAAATGTTCAGAGTAGATCATGTTGATACTTGTTACGCTGTGTATGCCTTGAATAAAAGTGCCCTGCATGATCGTCAAAAAAAAAAGTGCACTCTGGGTCAGGTGTGGTCTCTAGATAGAGGGCCCCTTTGGGACTCAGGTGAGAGGGTAGTGGGAGAGTGGAAGGGAATAAATTGGCACAGTTAGGAGGCCTAAACTTTACCGGCTGGTGAGGGATTGACGTGTAGTGACCAGGGAGGGGTTACAGGTAAGTGGCAGGTTTGGGCTGCAATGAGTAGATGATGCTGTCTCCATGGAGCTGCAGGGCACAGGCCCCAGGTCTGGAGGGAAGACTGCGCTCAGTCAACCCCTTAATAATGGCTTGATTAAAGTCACTGTGGTATTGATCTCAGCACATTTGAGAACACTGACTTGTCTCCAGGTTGGTTTATTGGCCTTGTAAATATCTACAAAGTTGTCATTTTCTCCCCCAAATCCATTCACTTCCTCCTTTCTCTAAAGAACTGGCAGATTATAGCTGTGGCTCAAAAAACGTCTCCAGAGACTACAGACGTAGCTCAGTGGTACAGCGCTTGCTGGCAAGTGCAAGGTCCTGAGTTCAATTACGCACACACACACACACAGTCTCTCTTTTCTCTCTTCTCTTCTCTCTTTCAGTAAATAGAATCTGAATTCTATTTGCCTCCAGCGTAGCCTGCCCCAGTGTTAGACCTCAAGGTACCCTCAGTCTAATCTGTCCAGGGTAGGTCTCTCAGGAGTGCTGCTCCCGCTCCTGCTCCTGAGAAGCATGGGACAGTTCTGCACCTTCTTCCCAGCTCTGCAGCACAGCTCTGCACAACTTAGCGCCTTAGGCCCCGTGTTCTCCAGCACACCGCACTTTCCTGGTATCTTCCTGTCTCACTAGTTACTCCTACTATGTCACTTTTGATGATTCCTCTTTTTGCTCAAATTTTACAGATGGAATTCCCCAGGACTCAGCCCTTTGAAGTCTTCAGTAACTGTTCCTGTGGTGGTCTCATCTGGGTATGAGTTAAAATACAACCTCTGTGCTGACAGTTCCAGTCAATGCCCCTGGGAAGGCATCTCCATGAACCTCAAACTCACATATCTGCATAGCTATACGACACCTTCACCTGGAGTCTAATAACATGCCAGATCCAACATACTCTCGATCTAGAGCCAAGTATATCTCTTTAAATCTGTTCCATCCTCTTACTCCCCTAACTTCAGAAAGTAGTAGAACAAAAAGCCATGAAGGCAAATGAATCTCCTCTACTGTGCATGTCCCACATCCATTCTCTCATCTAATTCTGTACATTCCATATTTAAAGTACATTCAGCATCTTTTCATTTCAGGACACCTCCATGGCTACCCCCTTGGCCCAAGCCACCTCTGTCTCATTCCTAGACTATGGCAATAGCCAAACTCTTCAGAAGTCTTGATTTTGCTCTTGACCTTTGTCTAAGCTATAGTAGACTAGATGTCCACAAGAAAGGTACCCTCAAATCTCAGTAGTTGAAAAAATGAGAAGTTTCTTTTTTTTCTTATTTAGCAGCCTGGACTGGGTCTAGAGCTATAAAGCAAGGCCCATGACAGGGTTATTTAGTTCTTAGGTAGTGGCTGCTGTGCCATCTTCTGGTCATATGGCCACCCCTTCATGCCAAAAGGGACAGGCTATGGCCCCTGGCTGACCACCTGTACCCACTGATAATTGCCTACTGAGAGGGAAGAGCGGATGTTGGAGTTCTCCTGGTCATCTCTGCCACACTTCCTAGAAATCATTCGTTCTCAACACGGCAAGCAGCCTTGGGGGCTCCGGTGCTCACAGTATTCCAGGGCTCATCTCAGTGGGCAGGCCTCCGAGCCTCGGCTCCCCTCAGTGAGCGGGCCTCTGAGCCTCCCTACCTGCTAATCTCGCCTCCTTCTCCTCTCTCCGGCAGCCACAATGGCCTCTGCGTGGTTTTCCAAATGTGCTGGCCATGCTCTTTCCTGGGGTCTCCACATGGCTGGATTCTCTTCTTTCAGACACCAACAAGGAACACATTCCTCAACCACTTTCGAGTCCTTGCTCAGTGTCACACCTGTCTCAGGCCTATAGTGCTTTCCCCCATTTGAAGTTGACCCCGCCTTGCCCACTGACACTCCTCACGCCCATTACTCTAGGTTTTCTTTTCTACACCATGGATTGCCTTTGGACATATGTAATTTAATTCTTTATTATGTGTATTGTATATCTTCTTCAATTAGAATACAATCTCTATTTTATTTGCTATTGCTTTCCTAGCATGCAGGCTAATGCCCAGCCCCAGAAGAGGTAATTAATAAATATTTGCTGGTTGGTGAGAAAAGCCAAGAGTAGTGTCCAGTTCTTGTAGCTGTCGCTAACTCATATTCCATCCATCAGGGAACTATGGCCTCCCAGATGGGCATGCGCCAGACCTCATAAGGAAATTGGGAAAGGAAGCATCAAGAATCTAGTACCAGCCCCTCCCCACCTTAAAAACAAGATTCAAAATTCAATAATAAAATAGCCTCTCGGCCGGAACTGCCATCTTCCCATAATTTTCCAAAAAAACTAACACAAAGGGCAAGAGGAGGGGAACCCAGTATATCTTCTCCAGGCCTTTTAGAAAACATGGGGTTGTTCCTTTGGCCACATACATGCCAATCTACAAAAAGGGTGATATTGTAGACATCAAAGGAATGGGTACTGTGCAAAAAGGAATGCCTCACAAATGTTACCATGGCAAAATGCCAAGCATGCTGTTGGCATTGTTGTAAACAAGCAAGTTAAGGGCAAGATACTTGCCAAGAGGATTAATGTGCATATTAAACACTCAAAAAGTTGCTTCCTGAAACATGTCAAGGAAAATGATCAGAAAAAGAAGGAGGCCAGAGAGAAAGGTACCTGGTTCAACTGAAGCGCCAGCCTGCCCCTCCCAGAGAAGCGCCCTTTGTGAGGACCAATGGAAAAGAACCCCAAGTTGTTGGAACATGTTCCCTATGAATTCATGGCATAAACTGTGGGTGTTGCTCTGCCATTCAGTGCCTAATTGGCAGCTTAAGTGTTCTAATTCCAATGTAAAAATAAAATCATCCTGTGTTGTAAAGGTGGTTTTCTTAGTTGAACAAGTATGTGGTGCCTTCCTACCTCAGAAATAGTTGCAGCAGATGTTCCCTGTACCTAGTAATTGTATCTAGTCTTTACTCTTCAGTATTTTTCTTGCTGAAAATATTGCTGAGGTATTGTGCAGGTATATACCCAAACATTGAAATATTTATAAAATATTTATATTGGCTTGAAGATCCTATAAATTATCATGGGGAAAGATGTATCAAAATAAATGGAAGTCAAAAAAATAAAATAAATAAATACATAAATAAATAAATATCTCACAGAGAGCAAACTGGTCAAGCATTGGCCGTGTCTCATCCACATGGATGACAGCAGACAAAGGATCTACAGAGTAAGGTACAGAATTACAAGATAAACCCTGAGGGGACTTCACTGACCTCATCAGAAACAAAAGCTACATCTTTTGGTATAGGTCTTGCTCTATCTCGGTCTTAACCATCCAGCAGAAAAGTATAAAAATGAGGTATATGATATATGTCATATAATAAGTTGAGCTGTAAATGGCTCTAGTCAACAACTTCTTCAGATAACTCACTATTATTGTGGAATGCTGGACTGTGTTGGATTGTGTCGCCGAGTTCAGGCACCTATAACGGTTTAATGACAATGGAGTGCCCATCTTTGACAGGTCTAGACAAAAAAAAGGGGATACAAAGGAAGAATCATGATGTGTGTGTATAAACAGTACAGTTAGGATAAATATGCCATGCTTATGCATAATTGTATGAGAAACAAGATTTGCACTAATAGTGGTTGGACAAGATATTATGTCGGCTTCTAGTACTATGGACAACCACTAGGAAGATAACAAGGTAGAAAGTATTAATTATTGAATCTGTGATATAATTCAGCTATAAAAATAAGATAAGTATATAGCTACACTCTCTTATTTCACTGTTTAGAGACATCTGCTATAATAATGTCTGTAAGTATAATATCATGTATGCACCTTGAACGATACCAAAACATTACGAAAACTGTTTGCAATGTATTAATTTATGAAATCTGTCCTGTTAATTTGTCTTGAAACCGTCTCATTGCTATTTGTTCTTCAATAAAATTTTAAAAAATAAATAAGTAAATGGAAGTCACTTCAGAAACAAATGTAGCCGGGCGTGGTGGCGCACGCCTGTGATCCCAGCACTCGGGAGGCTGAGGCAGGAGGATTGTTGTGAGTTCGAGACCAGCCTGAGCTACAAAGTGAGCTTAAGGCCAGCCTGAACTGCATAGTGAGACCCTGTCTCAAAAAGACAAAAAAAAAAAAAAAAAAAGAAAAAAAGAAAAAAAGAAACAAATGTAAGTCCATGTCAGTTAAATAAATTGCTTAAAGCAAAAAAATAATAATAAAGCCCCACTACATGCGTAACTTATTATTAAATGAAATTATTTTTCTTATTAGAATTGTAAAGCAGTGTGTAATAACAAGGGCATTGTCCTTGGTTCAGAGTATCTCTTTACCTTCTTTTGATTCCTTTTTCCTGCCAGTAATTAAATATAGTGGGAGCAGTTACTGAAGACTTCAAAGGACTGAAATGTGGGGGGTTTCATCTTTAAAGGTTTGGGGAAAGACAGAGAAATCAACTAACTATAGTGGTTAATTTAAATAATTGCTGCAGAACAGTTCCCACAGACAGCTCAAACTTATTACGGCCTAAAACAATAGTGATCACGATATCCAGGCAGCATACAGGTGCAGAAGTAAGGCCCACTTACTATGCCTGTTGCCAGGTGAAGTATATGGCCCCGTTTCTCACTGGGATTTGTATTTCTCCTGAGTTCCTCCACTTATAAAAGAACAGCATAATTCACAGACCCAGCAAATACTGACTGGGAAGTCGGGACGTTCAAATCTGGAGCACTGAGTGTTCAGGGATGAGCTAAACACAATGGCCTCTTCCCTGAGATTCAGTGAAAGACTTCAGAAAGTAAATTACTCCTGTGTGCATAGTGACAAAGGTGGCAGAGGGTGCCAGAGAGGACCCGGCTGCAATTTGGCACATTACACTTTAGAGGAGAACCTCCCAAGGTGACTTGTTGAGAACAATGGGCCTGATATATATGTTATCTCAAGCTCTGAGAAAAAATAGTTGCAAATTAAGGAAACCGGTTTGTTTGTTTTTTGTTTGTTTGTTTGTTTTGACCCTGCTGTTTTCTTTTGGGAGAAGATTTTTTTTAAAAGATAACATTGGTGACTTTGTTTATTCTTTTTCCTTTTTTTTTGTATTTTAGGGAAGGGTCTACAGTGTATTCAGGGTCTCACTACTAGATCTGACTCATAGGATCAGCCTGATTTACAGCCTCCCAAGAGCTGGGATTACAGGTGTGCGCCGCCATGCTGAGTCTCAACTGCCATCTCAGTGCACCCCGGGGGCGGGGGGCACCCCAGAGAATCAAACCCCTGGCCCCTGAGCCTGCTTGCAGGCACTTTAATCCACTGAGCTATTTGGTCAGCCCTAACATTGGTGATTTTGAAGGTGTGGGCTATGCCAGAGAGATGGATGAGACTCTTGCCAAGTTTATCAGAGCCCCATCCTTAAAATCCCCATGCCAGGTGTGGTGACGCATACCTGTATCCCCAGCAGAGGGCAGCTGAGGCAGGAGGATCATTGTGAATTTGAGGACAGCCCAGACTGCAATAGTGAGAGGCCAACCTGAACACATAGCAAGCTCCTGTCCCCACCTAAAAAAAAAAAAAAAAAAGAAAAGAATAATGTCCCCATGTCTGAAATAATGACAGTCTTTTTTTTTTTTTTTGTCTTTTTTTTGAGACAGGGTCTCACCATGCAGCTCAGGCTGGCCTTAAGCTCACTTTGTAGCTCAGGCTGGTCTCAAACTCACAACAATCCTCCTGCCTCAGCCTCCCAAGTGCTGGGATTACAGGCATGCGCCACCACGCCCGGCATGACAGTCTTTTTTAATAAGAGAAAAAAATGTAGTAAAGCAATATTATCATCATCCAGGAAGGGAAATTTTCATAGTTTTACAGCCTCATTATTTTTGAAAAAAAAAATGCCAAAAGATTTGCATTGTATACGATAATCATCATCAGTTTACTGATTATGACAGTCTTAAAAGCCTGAGTTACCTTATTGTTATCTAAAAAGCAACTGCAGACCATACACTTCCAGCAGAAAAGGGAATCTTTGATTCAAGACCTGCTTCTGTTGTGTGAGCAGGGTGCAAGTCACAGTGATATGAGCCTTTTAAACATTGTTTATGCCCAAGTTCATCATCGCTAGGAGGTGTTTTGCACATGACTGAAGGACCAGATGAAGACAGTGACTTTCTTCATATGGAAGAATTCGAAAGCTTATGTAAGAAAATTCCACAGAGAGCATTAAAAAATGTGGCAGTCAGCTTCCCAGATGCTGAGAAGGTAGCGTGGATCCAGATTGCCTGGACACACAAAGCCAAGCGTGACAGACCTGCTTCTGTGGTGTCATTCCTGGGTTTCAAGGGCCCTCACTTCTTCCTCCAGGCTGAAGAACACTATGCCCTTCCTGAGTCAGGCACCAACAGCCGCTCGCAGACACCACAGACTATGAAAACAGACCTGCAAGCCAACAACCAGACCTAGTCAGATCTTTGAGCCTCACCGTTCTACAACACCTCTTCAGTAGAGAAAGCTCAGACTAGATATAAACATGGATTCAAGGATCATTCATGAAAACTCAATAGACAAACAAGGAGTCCAAAGAATAACTCAAAACCCTTTTGGAGAATATTGCTCAGCCACAGCAAGAATTTGCATCATATATCCTTGAAATGAAGCTCAAAGGTGACCTTGATGGGGCGTCTTGGCCAAGAGGGAAGAACCCTCCCACGCCCGATACAGTTCTCCTGTCTACCTCTTTTGGAAGCGTTGAAATCCTTAGCACCAGCTGGTATTGCAGATGTTCCACTTTTTTCCAAGAAGGCAATAAATTATTTTAAAATTAGAGATAAACAAGATGTATGTGGTTTTTGCAAACCCAGTGGCTCCTTTTCATATTGCACATGCATTCCAGTTAGTGGTGAGCTGCATAGCTTCTGTCTGAAAAACTTGTTTAGAAATTCATCCTTGGAGCCAGGCATGGTGGCACATGCCTGTAATCCCAGCACTCGGGAGGCTGAGGCAGGAGGATTGTTGTGAGTTCGAGACCAGCCTGAGCTACAAAGTGAGCTTAAGGCCAGCCTGAACTGCATAGTGAGACCCTGTCTCAAAAAGACAAAAAAAAAAAAAAAAATAAATTGGTCCTTTCAGAGGGTACAGCTGAGTCCATTAAAGTGTTATTGCAGGAGGCTGGGTATCCAATGATTGACTTACATAATACGATTGTTTCATTGTAAATGTGATGCTTTTTATAATCTGTTTTTTTCATACATAGAACATTCAGACCGATCATTTTATGACAGGTAAACAAAGATATTGAGAACCCAACTGAAAATAAAAATGTAATTATAAAAGATAATAAAATATAGCTAGGTACTCTGAGTTCAACCTGGTCTCTAATAGTTGCACTTTTACCTTCTTGTTTCTGTCTTGCCTCTAATCTCAATTTTTTCCTCCTCTTTTTTCCATAATAATTGCAACTCAGGAAATATGCTGAAAAGAAATAAACCATAATTTCACAGCCCTATTCTATTGCAAATACTCCAAATAGGCTTTCGCCCTCTGTGGTTGTCATGGATTCAAGGACTTCTAGTAAATATAGTACATTAAGCTATAAAAATGTTTTTCAGAAGGAAAAGCTTCCAGTCCTCCCTTCCTTCAATATTTCATCTTGTTTATGTTACCGGAAATAAAATATCCTTTGGGCATAAAAGTTTGGGTAAGTTATGCATCAAAGACACCAATTCTGCAAAAAACATCAGCCAACCAACTAGCCACTATCACCTGTAAAATTGTGCATTACAGAGGCTATTTCAGAGGCTATGATTTCTGAAAGTTTAATTTTTACCACTTTAGATATCATTGTGTTAAACAGATTTCTGAAGTTGTCAAAATTTTCCATTCTAAACCCTATTTTTTTTTTTTAGGGGAGAGTACTGGCAATCGAACTCAGGACCTTGTGCTCACCAGGCTGGTACTGCACCCCTGAGCTCTTTCCCAGGCCCTTTACATATTAAACTCTAGAGTTAAATTTTGTAAAGAAGTCTTCCTGCCCCACATTGCAAGGGGAATCCCCTTTGGGAGCGGCTCATTCATGGTGAACTGACAAACTGACAGATCTGGAGTTTGAAGTATCACCGTGCTGGAAGTGCTGGCTGGAAATGTAGCTTAGTGCAGGGTAACTAGACGGCACAAGGCTCTCGATCCCCAGAACACACACACACACGTACACACACACACACACACACACGTACACACCCATGTGCATGTATACACAGACACACGTGTGTTTATATGCAAGTGTGCACACAGACACATACATGCAGGTGCACACAGACACACATACAACTACACACACCATCTGATAAACCCAGTTTCTTCAACATTTGACAATGTTACTATTGATTTTTTTTTCAGTGAACACACATCTAATAACCAGCTCTGCTATGCCAAGGCCCTATTTCAGAGGCAACAGAACCTTGCATATCCTCTCCAATTGTACTTTTTTTCAAGAAAAAATCAGCAAGGGAATAAAATAAGAAATAAGTTAGAGGAGTACTTCAGATATGACCTCTTGCCATAAGAGGAACATTTTAATCTATGTCAGAAAGCCTTAGGCAACATCAATCTCATCTGTTCTAAAAGTTAATTTTTAAGTTCACTTTAATAATATAGACAGTCATAGATTTAGATAAAATAGAACTAAAAGACTTACATTTTAAAAAATCAGCAGTCTCCTGCCCTGTTCTTGCCCACTGCCAACCTCCCCCAAAACTCAGCCACTTTGAACATGCTTAGCGCTCATCCAGTATTTACCTTGCCATTTAAAATAACAGGACTCAAGCCGGGCGTGGTGGTGCATGCCTGTAATCCCAGCACTCGGGAGGCTGAGGCAGGAGGGTTATTGTGAGTTCGAGACCAGCCTGAGCTACAAAGTGAGTTTAAGGCCACCCTGAACTGCGTAGTGAGACCCTGTCTCAAAAAAATAAAAATAAAATAAAATAACAGGCTCCACCTGCCTATAGTCTGAATGGCCACTTTCCCAGCTTGCTCCTCAGTCCCAGTTTCCTGTTGTCCCAGCACAGTTTTTCCCAGTGGATCCTCACTCACCCAAGTGTCCTTTTACGACAAATCACACAATGCCACACAGACCACAAAGCACCAATCTCTGTGGCTGCAATGCAGCGCCCCTGACTTCTGGGGCTGAGCCCTGTCGACCTTTCATTTTCCCTTTAATTCAGTCTCTCAACTTAACTGTACACTTTTAAGTTATATTCGTAATCCATTATTCACTGCTAAGTCAAGTGCTGTACCTCAATTTTGTTTTCTTTCTTGCATAACTTTTCATTTTTTCTCGAGTCAATCATTGCTTCTAAAAATGCATTTAGTTCTTTGAGTGCCTTGTTTTCCCCAAAATGCTTTAACAGAGCTATAGAATGCTGAAGCACCAATTTCTCCACATGCACAAACCCTGTCTCTCTGCTTCAGTCCAGATCCGTTTGCCCTTTGGCCTGATGCCCAGTGCTTGCTCTAGGACTCCTAGTAAAAGTCTAATAGTTTTAATCAGTGAAAACTATTTTTCCTTACAGCTAGACCCAGCCAAATGTAAAAATGGAATAACAATTCAAAGACTCAAAAATGTATCTTGTAAATACCCTCGAAAACTACTACAAGATGTGCATCAACAAATATGGGAAATGTCTGCATGTTAGGGTCTGAATGTGTCCCCTGAAGTCCGTGTGCTGGAGATTTAACCTGCACCGCAACATTTGAGAGGTAGGAACTTGAAAGGTTATGAGGACTCGGCAGTGGAGTAAGGATGAATACATGCTAGCAACCACCACTGAGGAAAAAGCTCCCTTTCCTGAGAGTGAGTTTGTTATCAAAGCAAGTTCCATCCTCTCCCATACACATAGACACACAGTCTCTCTCTCTCTCTCTCTCTCTCTCTCTCTCTTTCTCTTTCTCTCTCTCTCTCATTCTCTCTCTCTCTCTTCCTCTCTCTCCCTCTTGCTTTCCACCAAGACAGACACAGCAAGAGGGTCATTCCTAAACTTTCCAAATTCTAGACACACACATCAGAAAACTTTCTATTGTTTATAAATTAATAGGTCATAGTTTTCTGTTGACTAAGACAATAAAGAGTGGAGCATGACATATTTGTACACTAAGTAATAAAATTCATGAACTCTTTGTTTCTACCCACAGAACTCATATCTTTGGTCAAAAATGATAGCTTCTATTGCCTTGGGTTTTTTTTTAATTTTTAAACATTTTATTTAGTACATGAAATACATACACCAAAGTATTTAGTACTTGAAATACATGATATCATTCACCTTCGGGGATTGATATGCATACATAACACATCTTAATTCTTTTATCACTTTCGAGGCAAAGCAAAGTATAGGGAGATCAATACAGCCTTCTTGGTGCATGGTCTGAAATTATAAATCTTTAACAGTTGTGGAAATAAGCTTGATGTTAGGATTATGCAGAGGACAAACTAGAAGCCCAAGGCAAACTTACTTAGCAAGGAATGGAGCACAGAAAGGGTGTTAACTGGAGAACTCTGGTGACTCATGACTAAAAATATAACTAGTGATCACATAAGGAGAACTTCCACTGAGTCAGAGATTTTGTTTAATGTCTGATGCTAACTTTAAACCTCCAGCGGAAGGGCAGGGGTATGACTGGAATGAAAGTCTCAGCTGGCTCAGCGATGACTATGAAGTCAACAGTTCTAGGAAGAACTCGCACGCATCCTCTCTGCAGATGTCCTCTCTGCAGACCTGCCGGAGTTCTGGGAACACTTTGCATCTCTCTGAATCAAAGAGGCTTCCTCCGCCAGGTCTCCCACCTCTACCGACTCACTTCCTTCTTTCCTAAGGCTTTCATAGAAGTAGCGAGAGAAACACTGCTGCGCCGAATGCAGTGCCATCCAATTACTTTGCTCAATCATGGAATAAATATCTATTGATCACCTTTTCCCAATTTTCCTGAACTTTTTCCTTCTCTTAAAGATACTTCAGTTTTGCTATTTCCTGCCTTCAGTTTCAGGGGAGGGACTGTCTGGAGATATCCCGGAGCAATGATAGGATTTTCTTCTGAGACAGAGACACTGGCTCTATTCTCTTCTGAAGCAGGTGTCACCACAAATTCACAGGACACAGAGATATATGCGATCATTCTGTACTACTTATTTGTAGCTTGGTTTGTTGGTTTATGGCATCATCAGCAATGACCATGAAGTCAACATAGAACATTTGATGTTCTAAATCAAGGATGTTCTTCATCAAAAGTAGCCTTCATTCC
This sequence comes from Ctenomys sociabilis, assembly GCA_004027165.1. Taxonomy (NCBI): domain Eukaryota; kingdom Metazoa; phylum Chordata; class Mammalia; order Rodentia; family Ctenomyidae; genus Ctenomys; species Ctenomys sociabilis. Next base: position 835 of record PVKA01017927.1, on the reverse strand, counting down.
AAATACAGTTTCAAGCACAGCAGTCAACATAGGCTTTTACACTATTACTTCAAGTTATTTTTTATCATAAGCCAAATAAGTAAGTAGATGGTAAAATTCATGTGATCTTTTGCAGAAGTGACTAGGACCTAAGAAGCATTGACAGCTTAAAAGAAAAAGCATTATCTTATATTGGGCCATTTTAGTTTAAGAATCTATTTGGCGGAACTGGGTGAGGTGGTGCACTCCTGTAATCTCAGCATTCGGAAAGTTGAGACAGAAAGATTGCTGCGAGTTCAGGACCAGCCTTGGAGCTACAAAAGTGAGCACAAGGCCAGCCCAAAATGTATAGTGAGACCCTATCTCAAAAAAATGAAAAAGAATCTATTTGTCTATTTTAGATTAAGAATTCCTAAAGAAATCATCTTTGAAATTGTCACTGCTATTTACTTATATAAGTCTTCAAGCATAAAGCATTTTTTTCCTTTCATTTTATTGAAGTACAAATGTCACTCAGACAGTTTCAAGATACCTTAACAATATAGATTCGATAAATTAGTACATTGCAAACTGTTTTCATAACATTTTGGTATTGTACAAGGTGCATACATGATATTATATTTACAGATATTATTTTAGCAGATATCTCTTATCAGTGAATTAAGAGTGTAGCTGCTTACTTATTTTTTATACCTGAATTGTATCAAAAATTCAATAATTATTTTCCTAGTGGATGACCGTAGTACTAGAAGCCGACATAATATCCTGTCCAACCACCATTAGTGCAGATCTTGCCTCTCATAGAATTATGTAGAAGCACAGCGTTATCTATCCCAACTGTACTGTCTATACACAC
>PVKA01017926.1:0-44537 GCA_004027165.1 Ctenomys sociabilis | reverse complement strand
CCTGAGTTCAATTCCTGGTTCTGAAAAAAAAAAAAAAAAAAGAATCCAGGAAGAGGACAAAAATTATGGTATTAAACAGGTAGGTACACCATCCTAATAAATGGTAAGGATGAGTGGCAGCCAGGGGTGTCAGACTTGCCAAAAGCAATACAGATGATAACATTATGATGTTCTCAAGGGTAAGACTAATAGGCAACTGACAAGGATACTGCTCAATTACATTATCATGAGAATTAAGAATAATCAGGATGCTGAAGGCAAACTGCTCTAATGGAAAGTTATGATGACTGCTACACTTTCTGGTCCTGAACAAATCTCTAGACTTAGAAGCTGTTTACTGAGAGAAGGATCATTCCTTCACAACAATGAGCAAAAGCACATGACTGAATTGGTGCTTCAACAAAGGAACCTACTGTCATTAACTTGGCCACAGAGTCTACGCCGACAATAGTTCCCTAGGATCTAGAGTCATCCCAAGAGTCAAATCCCTGTTAAGTATGTGTAGGACTGTGTAACAAAGTCAGCTATAAAAGATTTACAGCTAGATCCAAAGTTGAATGAAAGCCTTTGAAATTCCTTCTGCTGACCAAGATAGTAAAAAAAAAAAAATTACACCTATGGGATAATGGCAAAGATAGACCTAGTAGTAGTGGATGCTATCATATTCCTATGTAAGTCACCAGTCTTCCTCTTCAAAAACAAGGTAAGTGCTAGCGAATAACTGTAGGTCACTACTATCAACCAAACAGTAGCCCCCACACATATGCAGTGCTAAATATAAGAACATTATGGGAGCACATTAATACATGACACTGAAGCTGAAGAAGACTTTATGTCTCTATTGAGAAGCAGCAGCAGTGGCAATTAGCAGTAACATGAAACAGATAGCAGAACATATTTGTGGACTTCCCTAGAATTCGATAATTCTTCCAGTCTCTATATAGTCTTAAGGGAATTGAAACATTCTGGTCCTGGACTGTTCAGTATAGTTGCTACTAGCCACTTACAGTTATTTGGTTTAATTTTAAATGAACCAAAATTAAGTTCCTTGGTCAAGCTAGCTACATTTCACATGTTCAAAAGCAACAATGTGGTTGGTGGATACCATATTGGACAATAAAGATATGCAACATTTCCATCATTGCAGAAAATTTTATTTGGATAATGCTATTCTGGACATTCAGTAAAATATCACATTTGTTTACTATAATATGGTCTGTATATTAGAGCCAAGGAAGAAGTGGCAAGTGTGTCAGAGGGCTTGGAAAAGTATGGGTTCCAAATGTGAGAAGGGCATCCAACCAGATTTAGAGGCTCATTAAATCACTTCCAAGACTCTCTAAAGCCTTCTGGGAGGCACTCTATTCTAAGTAATGACAAATATTGCATCCTTTGCTTCTCACCATTATTCTTTTTCTTTAATTTAATTTTGAAGAATAAACAAAAACAAATAGCAGAAACAAAGACAGAAACAGGGTAACATACAATAATACATATGTTACAGATTTTTCAAAACAACAACAACAACAGTGGTTTTTATTATCTGTTTTTACCACGAAATCTGTTCTTTACTTTATTCTTGGATGAAGTTTTTGGATTGTAGAGGCAGCATAATCTATATATGGAAATTATTGTTCCCATTAGTTCACTGAAAATCGCTAGGAAGGAAAGCTGTCACCTTTGGAAGGGTTCGTATCAGGAAAGGGCTTTGCAGCAGGTCTTGCCTGTAGAGCAAACAGCACTGTTGCTTCAGCCAGATGATCCAACACACAGGCTACTTGATACCTGTGTACATTTCACCCCAGCATATTGGCTGTTGTTTTGTGCTAAATATCATGAATGAAAATCCTGGACTTTAATATAGTTAACAGGTTACAAAATAACTGGTAGGATATACACGTTTGTTAAATATTAAAAAGCATATTATTATGTCATCTCTGTGACATAATAATGCGAGTCTGAATTCTTTGCCTTTTTAAAAATTTTCCTATTACTTGTAAAGTGAAGAAATAAACAAAAAATTTAAAATACTTGTGAAAACGTCTCTCACTTACCCTAACAAAATTACATTTTATCCTACCCACTCAATAATATTCTATTACTGCACTTAAAGTGTCTGAGGGAAAAGAATGTCTAGATGTCTTTAATTTTGTTGTCCACAGACTCCAACTCAGTATATGGAAATAAAATCAGTCATTCAATAGAACAGTTTATTGAGCTGAACAACAAAACCCGGTTGATTATGACTCAATAACCTCTACTATTTATAACATTCGATTGTCTTATATATATATGCATCATAACACAAGTTAATAAAATTTTTCTAGATACAACGCAATGGTTACATCACGTTCAAAATCAACTTTCAGGGCTGGGGAAGATGGCTCAGTGGAATAAGTGCTTCCCTGGCAAGAGCAAGGGTCTGAGTTCAATTTCCAGTTCCGCAAAAATAAAAAAAAATAAAAAATCAACTTTCAAATCCGAGTTCAAATTAGTGTAGGTCTGTGTTCTCTAGCTGTAAACTCGAGATTGAAAATAAAGAAAGAAAAGAAAGAAAGAGTAAGTCACTAGCAGCTCTAGTGAGGTTGGAGGTCTTGATACTACAAATATTTTTTTACCTCTTTGAGTCGTTGGGATGGCAGTTTCCCCTTTCTGACCTCTGTGCACAGAGACTTGCTTGCCGCTGTTCTTTGCTTTCTGGGATCGCGGTCCTTGCGTCCATATAGTTTTCCGGGTGACTTCAAAGATACATTCAGGTCGCCCATTTTTCTTCTGCTCTTTCAGTCTCCATCTCAAAGGTCCAGTCGTAAAGTAAGCTTTGTTAAACGCTAAGTGTGGCAACAACAGTCGCCTCCCAGAGGACCTGTGCAGTTTCTCCGCATACTGTACAGCTCGTAGAACAGTACAAATCATGTTCAAAGAAAACTTTGGCACAGTGAGGATGCTAATTACAACCAGCAGAAATTCGCCGCTCGACCAGACACGTACTAAAATTCACACATTTGTATTACAGGAGCTTTAGGTATATACTGACAAAGAGTTTCCCAAGATAACGTTCGTCTGCCTTTTGTCCTTTTGTTAGCTGAATTAAAATGTCTTTTTTACTTTCCGGGCTGACTGTCGCACCTTCCCCGCCATACCTGCGCAAAGCAATCTGGGAATTTCCCAGGCATTCTGGGAATCGCAGTTTAAGAACTTTATACTCAGCCGAGAGGTCGCAGAGTGGAAGAATGGAGGGACTGCATCTCCCACAATGCAAGGCTGCCAGAGCTTCTAACACTTCCAGAAGCCCCTGCGCGGATAAAGGCGAAGACACCGCTTATCAGCGGTTCAAACAGAACTTGCAAAAAATAAGCAGCTTAAACTATGCTAATAAAACTTATAAGAATGTGTTTTAGCGACCTTCCTGAAGAAGTCTGTGTCACCTGGGAAGTTTTTCGTCTTGTCTTTGCAATACTTATGAACAAATGACAATTTCCGCCGCCAATAGCTAGTAATGGAGGCAGTCGCGACTGAGAATGCGCGCGTCGTAAACTCCCCGCAGCTTCTTAGCATATACCGTCTTTGGCGCCCGTACGGCGTACTGACCCCACAAGGGCCTACGCGAGGACTGGTTTCTGGAGATGCTTAGTGCGCATGCACGAGTTCGATCGCTCTTCCGCGCATGTGCACGAGGTGGGGGCGGTGTTCTCCGGCGAGGTTCGGCCCCTTTGCCATACCTTCCAGGTCTCTATGGCGACTGGACGCGGTTGGCTCTCGCAGCGCCTCTCGGTGGGCCGACAGGACTCGCGAAGACCCTTTCGTGGTGGCTGTGCGGCCCGCGGCAGAGCAGGGGCTGCGGCGGGGCGCTCCGGGGTGTCCTGCTTCAGGTGACCGTCAAGGGTGCCGGGGGAGGCCGACCGTCCGTCCAGGAGGTCGCCCCCCCCCGTGCCTCGCTTTCACGAGTGTTATTGGTCCGGCTATGGCACGTGACTCTTTTTTTTTTTTCCCCTTCACGCGGGAGAAGTTGAAGAACTGAGAAAGTTCCCTCACCCTGGAAACATGATGTTCCTCAGGCGTGAAGGCGCTTTCCAGGAGTATTCTTTTGCATTCCGTCTGTTATTAGGCCCTATGGGAAGCCCCTGTGCCTGCTCGGCTTCGCCGGGAGCCGGAGGCAGAGCCCCGGGTCCGCCAGGCGGCGCCGGTGGCGAGCTTCCCAGGCCGTCCGGAAGTTCACTGGGTTCGGCCCCCGTGCTAGTACAGTCGCGGTTCTAGAATGGGAACCACCGTGCCTCTTTTTTTTTTTTTAAATGACTTACAGGCTTTTTGTAAGTACACCCACAAAACCTTATCGACATTCCTTTCCGCCCACGACTAGCCAGCGAGGGCACGCCCTCCACCCTCTCTCGGGCGTACCCTACATGGTGGAGGTTAGGGGCTTGTGCTGGGCACAGCTGCATCTCTGTGTAAGGCCACCTGGTTTTCCAGACGCCTACGTCGTGGTGCTCAACTCTACCCTGTTCCACTTATTTCCTTGCCTAGGTGCAGGGGCCTGTGGTATTGCCGCTGCTCTTTCTCCGGGCTCCCTAAACTGTGGTCTCCTACTGTGAGACCAGCAATTTGAAGCGAGACCTGGGGAAGGGGCAGAGAGCAGGAGGTTGGGCCTACCTTTCAGATAGATCTTCAGTGTAATTTAAAGAAATAGCCAGTGCGTTAAAATATCAACAGGTGGCGATGATACTTTACTAAATCTCACTCGTTTTATCAGAAGCTTTTTCTAGCCCTGTACACATCACCCTAGTTAACCAGGTCAACTTAGTTAAGGCTAAGCATTTATATTCTTGAGGATTATGTTTTTGCTTCTGATCTTGTTCTACAGCTGTAAGGTCATCCATATTTTGTTTTTTGATGTCTGTGTAAGTATAAAAAAAGATTTTATTTTGTTTCAACTAAGGTCTCTCCCTGCCCTCATACCTAGGACTGTTTTTTGCTCTGCCTACCTCTCTCTTGACCCCATTTACTCTGGCTTCAAAAGCACAGCCCTGTTCATTCCTGCCATAGGTTGTTGTTAGTAGTAGTACTAAGGTTTAAATTTAAGGAGCAAAGTTCTTTTAAATTTTGAGACTGGGTCTAATGCCGAGGTTAACTTCAACACTTACGGTGTCCCTGCCTCAGCTGCATGAGTAGTTGAGATTATAGATGTGCATCGCCATGCCCAGCTCAGTAGTAGTTCTTGCTTGGAAAACTGTAATGCTAGACAAACCACATTCCTTGTGTTATCAAATTGTGGCGATGCCTGTAAGAGTTCTGTTATGTAGAAGAGAAAGACTGGATTTTACATAAACTTTAAATCAGTTTGCCACAATAACTAAAATAAATGTACAGTGCTTTGTCAAGGGCAAAGCAGAATGATTTTTATATGATGGATCTTTTATTTCTTTGTAAGTTTAGTGCACTTCTTGGTGGAATGATATCATTAAGAGTGCTTCTCTTTTATGCCTGCTGTGGGAATTAGCATTGCAACTTGTGATTTGAACATGTATAAATTTTTTGGTAAAATCACATTGCTCTGAAGAGTAGAATGATTTCATGTGGTTTAAGAACATGGTTATTTTTAATGGCTGTTTTCAGGAAGTTAGGAATTAAAAATCTTTTTTATGAAATGTGAAACATGTATAAACATTACAGATTCTAAGAAATAATAGCAAAATATCGATTGAGCTTAATTTATACCTAAACTAATTGATTTTATTTACCAGCTACTAATAATTAGGAACAGAAATTAGTTATTAAAAATAATGAACTTATTCCAAGCTTTTAGGGAAAAATATATCACTTAAGGGCTTTAAAACTGTTGTCTGACTTAAATAAAATTAGACTTGAATGAATGAGGATATGCATGCAGTTTACTAATTTGTTTTTTTAAAACTTAATTTTTTATTAGGACATTTTCAGTATACAGCGATCACATTTGTTGTGGAGAATTGGCAAACATACACAACACTTGTCAATTTTTTTTCCTTCCCTAATCACCACCCTCCCAAACCTTTTACGATTTTGTTGAATGTGAGTCCCTTTGCAGTATGCAGCTGGTTTTAGGGAAAAGTGGGATTGTACATTCAGTAAGATATGGAAGATGCTCTCAGGAGATGAATGTCTGGGGGGCTTTCTCCCTTCACTTGGGAACTCTGAGTCTCTTTAATGGCCTAGTTGGAGCCTTAGTACTATTTGTGCAATGAGGGAAATTGTGGAAAAATTAAACAGCAAAAAAAAAAGGCTTTTTAAAAAAAATATGGCTCTAAACCCCAGCTATGGAAACTTGTCACATGTATTGAGAGCTACAACCAGGCTAAGGAATGTGTATAACTAGTTTGGTGTAAGCAAGATGTTGCCTTCTGCCATTTACCAAACTCTTTTTAAAAAGTTTTACATGTCACTAGTTGGTACCTTCCCAGGTAAAGGAACAAAGAACAGACAGGGCACCTTAGACAGGCTGGTCTTGAACTTCCAGCAATTCTGCCTCAGCCTCCCAAGTGCTGGGATTGTAGGTATGTGCCACCATGCTGGTTGGTAGGCTTCTTCAGTTTGCCAAGTTGCAAGGGGCCAGTTTCCTTAGGCTCTGTTCTTTGTTCCTTGCTCAGAGCCCTCAGTATCATAAGCTTCTGACTCATATCACTATAATATAGCTTATACACAGATATATACCAAACAGGTAACTTCATTCACTTCATGTAAGTTTTCGCAATAGGCTTTTATAAATTATGAACATGCTTAACCTCAGTTAAGAGCTTGCTGGATTGCACTAGTATGTATTCCTTGAAACAGTTGTGTATTGTAACATGCCTCTCAAAAGGATAGGTGCCATTGGGTAGGGATACATAGAGCCTCTTTCTCAGGTGCAAACCTAATATTAAGGCTTTGGGGAGAAATATTAAGTAGTTTAAATGGTAATTTTCTTCATAGGGAAAAGATTCTGTAGAATGTAGTAAATGCATTAATTTTTAAGGTCAAGTGAAGGATTTATAAGAAGTTTTGAGTTGGTTACAGGTTGTACTTTTAATTGTGAATAACTTGGTTTCAACTTCTTTAGGGTTAGTTTGAGAACCACTGCTTTTGGTCTAAAGGATCGTGTATAAGGCTCTCAGTTCTGAAAGTAAAGCAAGATCTACCTCCAAAATTTATTGTGTATTCAATGTATTAAGAAAAATTAGAAAACAATGTGGAGTATTAAAAGCCACTAGTACCAACCTTGTAATTCTATGTTAGGCCTTTTCTCTCTATGCATGTTTACTTTTTCTTATAGATAAATAGAAATATAAATTTTTGTGGTATATACTGATATGATCTGCTTTTTAAAAACATTCTATTTTGTCTTTTTGAGACAGGGTCTCACTAGTCAGAGTTTATTACAGTTCAGTCTGGCCTTTGTAGCCCAGGCTTGTCTTGAACTTGCAACAATCCTCCTGCTTCAGCCCGCCAAGTGCTGGGATTACAGTTGTGTGCCACCATGCTGGTTGATATGCTGTTTCTTTTTTTTTTTTTTTTGCCGGAACCGGGGATTGAACTCAGGTCCTTGGGCTTGCCAGGGAAGGCTTATTCTACTGAGTGATCTTCCCAGCCCCTTGCTTTTTCAATTAGCACATCTTAGAAGGATTTGTTTTTTAGGCCAGCTCAGGCTGCCTTAAAGGCAGGTCTGGTGTGGCAGGGTGGGTCTGGTGTGGCAGGATGGGTCTGTTGTGGCAGGGCGAGTCTGGTGCAGCTTGTAGAGCTGGGGATCCAATCTTGGTCCCTTGTGCTAGACTGAGTGTGCCCAAGCAGGGCTTTAAACAACTGAGCTAACCTGCAAGCCCCATTTAGCACATTTTAAATTTAGTAGATGTGTACTGAATGCTGTCTGTGTTTAGTGTACAGACATGTGGGTGCTGAAGAATTAGTACTGAACAAAGCTTTTAATGTTCCATTTATATAGAATTCAACATTAGTGGTAATAAACAAGACTGTTGGGAAAAGGGCAGAAAGACTGTGTGTAGGGTCTAGATTGCAATTCTACACAGTGTAGTTAAGGTGGGTGTCAGTGAGATGATGATATCTGCAAGATACATTGGACTTGGTTCTATCTCAGACACGGTCACCAGTAGTGAAATTGCATTCTCATTAAAAATTTTTAATCTTCAGAGGCCATTCAGCATAACTAATTCTTATGCCGTTTCTAAGTATTTCACCCCAGTGAAGACAGCTTTGAGATAGATGTGCTTGAGTGAACTGTCTGAACATACTGTTTTTTGACTTTAAGTGTATTTGTAGAAGTGGAATTCCTGGCTTGAAAAATGTGTTTGCTTTTTAAGGATCTTGGATCACACTCACCAGATCTGGCTTTCCATAAGGTTTGCACATACCAGCAGTGAGGAATGCTGGTTTCTCTGTAACACAGACAGCATGAGTCTTTTATCATTTATTTAGTCTTTGCCAGTTTGACAGATTAAAATTGATTTTTCTTTGGTTGTCTTGGATAGGCCTAGGGGAAAAGTAGTTTTTATTTTTCTAGTGTCTTTTGATTGAGGAAATATATAATGACAAAAAGCTGTTGCTTTGAAGATAAAAATATTTGATTAACTGTAACAGTATTCATTTCTATTAAAGCAAAGGTTTTCATTAGTGTGAGACATTAGTCTTCATATAGTGTTTAGTGTACTATGTGGATCCAGAGACTCCTTGACACTACTTCACACAGCCATGGGTCCAAGTGTCACAGGTTAAGATTTATTTATAAAAATTACTATTTCATTCAAGAGTAATATAAATTGCTTTTATTTAAAGCTTGTTACGAACATTTGTCAACTGAAGACATTTATCTTTGAATATAGGTCAACATAGAATTTATATTATACAGACTTGTGACTCCTGAACCCTTTGTGCCAGAGCTGGAATGGAGTGGCTTCTGGAGCCAGCATTTTTCACTGCAGTGTATTTGCTACCCTCCAGGATCTGGAAAAGTTTACCTTATTCAGCTTCTCTTATGTTGAGATATCAGTGTACAGATGATAGGTAGTATTTATGGAGAGTTCCCCAGGTGTCAGCCATTCTGCTTGTTCCTAAAGAGGAGAATCTATTGAAGGAAGGGAAACTTACTTGCCAGCTGCTCACAGAACATGGGAATAGTGCTTACTGAGTGTGGCAAACAGATGCTGTTGGTGATTTGGCATGTGTACATTATGGTGTATCACCCTTGCAACAGGCAGAAGGCTATATTGTCACTTTCTGATAAACTGGTACTTTGTGTGAGGATTCTTGTGTCCCCTAATGGTAGAGTATGCTTGGAGTTCAGGGATGTCCTCTCTTAGGGTCCATTCTGTGTGGGGTTTATACTTCAGCTGCTAGAGGATTAATCAGCCCTCATTTGAAGTTTTTAGAGCATCTTGCTTTTGTCTTCAGTTATTGTACACATCCTTTTTCAGTGTGTGTTCACATATATCTGGGGAATTAGCCTGGTACAAAACATTGAGTGCAGTTAAATTCTTGAGCAAAATACATATTCCAAACAATGGTGCTGGTGATCTGAGCATATGGTAATACATACTATAGATTATAATCTCATCTTTAATAGCAAGCTGGTTTCCAGCCAGCTTAAGTAATGTTGTAGATTACTTAAGCAGCTTCAAAACCTTTCCAAGAGAAATAACTACATACTGGGAGTTTTCTTTGGGGGTGCTGCCAGGAATTGGGAGGCTTGAGTTTCCTTACTTTGTGGGTGTTTCAGTTCCCTTTCAAGCTATTACTGGGCTTTCTTGATTTTGAAGTTTGATCTCAATAGAAAATTATTTTAGGAACCCTGAAAAGGACTAACTGTATAACATATACCTTCTTCTTTTTTTTTTTTTTTTTTTTTTTGCGGAAGTGGGGTTTGAACTCAGACCTTTGCACTTGCTAGGGAAGCGCTTATTCCACTGAGCCGTCTCCCTGGCCCCTCATATACCTTATTTCATAAGATCTAAAAAGTCATTAATTGTAAGATGACCTATTTTGTGCACCAGTAAGATAAAAAGGTAACTAATTCAAATACATTTTATTGAAATGAGATGTTTTAAAATATAAAGGAACAGTTGTGGGTATTTGGTACTTATCTATGGCTAAAACTGCCAAAGCCAGAATTGGAACCAGTCCTGATCCATAAGATCAGCATATCCAAAAGATCAATAGTTGTAGATTGTCTTGACTGTTCCAGTTCACAGTTCTTAAAAATGATGGTATTTTTACTAGGTTTCTGTTCCATTATCAAAACCAGCCAGTCAATATATATGTGTGTTTTTCTTTGTTTCCATATTGTAGCCCTTCTCTGACATACTGACAGGCTTTAGTGAGAGCCAGTGGTAAACCTTAGGTTGAAAACACATTAGAGTCCTGTCATCAGGTATATTTTACCAGGATACCACAGTTTCACAAGCCCCTCCTTTCTTGCTCCTTCTCATTTCCTTTCTCCTTCCCTTTCTCATTTTTCTTCTTATCATCTTTGCAAAGATGAAGTTTCACAGTTAGTAATTGTTGACTTTATCAATGCTATAGAGCTTTGTGGAGGGAAACAGATAATTCACCTCAGTTGAGCATGTAATTTGAATTTCCCACTTTTCCTTTCAGAAAGGTACAGGATGTCAAATTCAGAGCAGGGGATACTGGTTTGAGACAATATACCAGAGATAGCCAGCCCTGGGAGAAATCATCTAACTGTTCTGTGTACTTTGATAGGTAAGTAGCAGAAGTAGTCTGCTTTTGGTCGGTGGGGGGGCCTCACATACAGCTTTTAGAGAAAGTTATCATGCTGTGTATACCCGCTTGCTATTTTGAACTCTCTAAGAATAGGATTGTGTAGGAAGAATTTACAACATGGGGAGTTTGATATGAGTCATAAGCCTGTCATCATTATTCTTATTAGACTAGTTTTTTGAAGCCAAATTTTAAAAAAATGACAAGTTGAATTTTCTTCTTATGAAAATGTTCTTCAAAATTACTTTTCAATTGATGAAGGCTCTTGGAAAAGGAGAAAGAAGAGTTAAAATAAGTCTCTGAAAAGCTTGGGAACTCTGAATTTGTTAACTTTCAGTATTTTGGGAACCTTTTTTCATGACAAGATTTTATATGGAAAACCTCAGTGCCATAGTATTTTTTTAAAAAAAAAAGTCATTTAGAGTTGATGGTAAGGTGTTTGCATGCTAAGCACTGTGTGGAGCCTGAAAACTTGGTATTATATAGAGACACTTTACACTGAAAGAAATAAGGCCCACATAGTATAAGTGTTACAAAACTGTGATTTAAACATAAATTACCTGCTTTTAAGTTCTGAGTATTTAATACTATATCATAACTAGCTTAAAGTATCCATAATTTTACATGTTCATTTTAATGTTTGCTATGTTTATGTAAAGTAAATTAAAGATATTTAAGGACATCAATTTAAGTTTTAAAACCCTTTACTCTGGGAGTAGAATCTGTCATACAATAATCTGATGCAAGAAATAAGGAAAAATTTTGTTAATTTTGTTAATCTAGTTATTAAATATATGGTGCTGTATTTGGTGCTGGGAAACACATATTGAGCCCTTATCTGTGTTCTTATGAAGTTGATGAACCAGTGAGAGCAACAGATTTTTTAAAAAATAAATAATTAATTAGATATATGCTGTCAAGAAAATAAATGGATTCCATAATGCAGAATAATGGGGTAGAATGGTAAGGAAAAAGTTCATTGAGATTATATTAGGATGAGAACTGAAAATTGAGATTGAGTAACTTGGAGAAGACTGAACCATGCAGAGCAGGGCAGTGCTCCAAGTGTGGTGGGGCAAGGGCCAGGGCAGTAGTGAGATGGCAGAGAAAGCTCAGGGTCCCAGAGATGTAGCTACTAGGCCACAGGAAGGAGCTATATACTTCAGTTAGAGTGTGAGGTAATACCTGTGATGATCTCATACGTTTGTTTACTGACATCTTTTCTTTGGAAGAGGGGGAGATGGAGAAACTGACAAATGTGGATATATTTGAAGGTGTAACAGATACCACTCATTTATGAAGTAGATGTTGGTATGAGTGGAAGACAGAGATCACGTAGGAACCTGAAACTATTGGTTTAAGCCATGGAGTAAATGGAGGTGCAGCAGATTGGTATGGGAAAGAATCGAGGTCAGCAGAAGAATGACAGGAGTGTGAAAGGAGTTATGTCAGGTGGCAGTAAGTATCAGTCTCATTCATGGTAAAGTCTGGAGGGAGTTAGTTTTCCTGGATATGGATAGAATGACTTGGGAAAAGAGCAAAGAAGAGAAGCAAAGTGGCTCTTGGTGATCATAGGGGAACTAGGATGGTGAAAAGCAGCTGAAAGAGCCAAGGCCCAAGAAATCCAAGAGAAGGAGACATTGAGCAGACCAGAAGAGAAGATTGCTGCTAAAATGGGGTAATCAGCAGGGAAGCTGTGGGTAGCCTTGAAGAGCTTTCTTAGGTCAGTGGAGATTAGTGGGCTAGGTGCTTACTTTTTGCACATTATTTCACACTGAAATGTATGAAGCAGAAAATTAGGGTCATGGGCCTAGAGGCAGCAGGTGCTTTTGTTTGCTTTTGTTCTTTCCCAGAGGTTTGGCAGTGAAAGGGATCATCAAGCTTTTATGGTAGAGAGAATTTGAGGATCAGAGGAATCAAGTGAAGAGTGTAATGTTAGGCTGAGATACTTGGGGGAAGTTTTCAAATGCTGGTATGAATGATTCAGAAGACTGAGGCAAGAATGGAAGGTTGAAGTCCTTGGGGACAAGAGTGAGGACCCAGAGCGCAGGTGGTTTGATAGGAGATGAACATTCTTCATTAGCACAGGGGTAGTAGGAGTGGGGATTATGGATGCAGAAAATGGGGTGGGCCCACAGTATGAAAGAGGGGTGAGGACATTTATGTTTGAATTCCATAGTCCTGAAAATGAATTACAGAAATTAACATGTCCTAGGGTAGCTCTGGCCTTAAGCAAAATTTCCTTGTTCCCACACTTTGAACTTCTTCATCCTACTTCTCTCTTCTCTTTCCTGGTTTTCTCCCCATCACTCATCTCAGCCCCAATAACTATGTGAAACCATGAATGTGAAGTAGTGTTCAACAGTAGGTTTAATGTAAGTTTAAACATGGATTTTTCCAGCTTGGAGGTGATCCTATGAACAGTATTTACAACTCTTTAATCTTAGCTATTTAAACTAGTTTCTTCTATCTCAATAATGAATAATACATACTTGCATGAGAGAAGCAGTGAAATCCTGCCTGTTGACTCATAGTGTGTGAACATGATTAATGCCTAAGAAGTTTATACTTTGTGCTTTTGGGTCTTTACTGGTTTGTGTCCTGAGAACTGTAATAGAAATCTTCATTTAAAATAATTGATGAGGTTATAGCTTGCCTCTTATACAGGAAGAGTCTATTATGGTCTGTATTTAGAAATGTACAGCAAATTGTTTTGGGGTAATTTGTAAATTAAGCACGGGTCCGCTTGTCTGATTTATACCCCTTCTTTCAGAATGCCTTCAGAAATCTTGCTGAAGATATTTTCCTACTTGGATGCCATGAGCCTGCTGTGTACTGGCTGTGTGAACAGGCGTTTTTATCATTTGACCAATGACAAGTAAGGAGAAAATGAAATCTCTCTCTTATGTTTAAGGACAGTTTGATAGAGGTTATAAGAATTATAATATATCTTTGACCATTTTAAAAAATTTAAGTCTCAATACTATTTTTCTTTTTTTAAAAATGTATTTAATACAGTGTCTACAGGGTTTCACTACAAAGATTAGACTCATACTGATCCTCTTGTTTTCAGCCTCCCAAGTGGTGGGATTAAGACATGCACCACGTCACCCAGTCTCATTCGCCCTGGGGGTGGGGCTGGCACAGCATGCTGGGGATTCAGCCCCAGTCCCTGTATCTTAACTATGCAGGCACTTTAATCCACTGAGCTATCTGGCCAGCCCTCAATAATATTTTTAAACATAGATAAATATATTGCTCTAGGTAGTCATACAGTATTTTCAGATAATTGCATTTGTTTGCTTAAAGGAATATTATTTGCGTATACTGAGAAAGATCAAGGTTGTTACTGAAGCAGTGTAACTTTGGGTTTCTGGCCCAGAGTGTTATCTGTTCTCACTCAGAACTGGAAAGACTCACATGATCTCTAAAATATTTCAGGACTCTGCCACCATTGTTCTTGCCCCTGGGTCCCCATGGCAGGTTGTGTCCTTTCTGCTGGCAGTCAAGCAGATCCTAGAGAAAGAAGCAGCTTGGGAAACATTAAATAGAGTTAGCCCCCAAGTGACAGAGGGGAAGAGAGAAGTCTAGATGTCGTCAGGGGCTGTTACTTTTGGAAGCAGAGTCAGTCCTAACTTGGGCTCCCTATCTATAAATAAAGAGGAGGAACTCCTGCCACTATTTTATTTGTTTTATCATGATCTTTGCACCTGAGAAATTTTTCCTGTGTGGAGAGATGGTGAGATCTCACTTCTAGTGAGCATTTTGTGCCTATAACTAAACATCTTTGCTTTTATACTTGTCTCATTCAAAATCAAAACATTATACAAATACTGATTCTCCATAGAACCTGTATACCACTAAGGAGAACACCAAGTAGGGCCAGGGAGATGGCTCAGTGGAATAAGTGCTTCCCTGTCAAGCGCAAGGGTCTCAGTTCAATCCCTGGTTCCTCAAAAAAAAAAAAAAAAAGAACACCAAGTAAGAGGGAATGCAGGTTTTTGTTGATGGTTTAATTAATAGATAAGGAAATGAAAAATAACAACAAAAGGGCTCTAATATTTAATCTTGGAACGTGGTGTATCTACATGTCCCTGAAAATCCTCATGCACTTTTAGGTAGGGCTTTTGGAAGCTGATTGGAGCATGGATATATGATTCTCATCACTGCATTAGTCTACCTATGGATTATTGCTAATGTGATGCTGGGAGGTGAAACCTGGTAGGAGGACGTAGGTCAATGAGGCTGTAGCCTGGACTGGGCCATTTCCTTCCTCCCTCCTTTGATCTCTGCTCCTGGCACCATATCATGAGCAATTTTTCTCTGTTATGCTGCCATGCTGCCCTGCTTAGAACCAGTTGACTATAGACTGAAACCTCTGTAAACTCAGCCAAAATAAACCTCACATTAAAAAAAAAAAATGTATTTAGTACAGGGTCTCACTACATATATCGGACTCTGATCCTTCTGCTTTCATCCTCCCAAATGCTGGCATTATAGGCTCGTGTGCCACCAAGCCCAGTCTCAATCACTGAGTACACCCTGGGGATGTGGCCAGCAAGGCTTGTGGTACTTGAGATCAAACTAGCCCCTGCACTCTGCCTAAGCAGGTGCTTTATTACCCGGAACTATGTGGCTGGCCCTTAAACCTTGCATTTTTTAAGTTGTGGATATGTCAGGTATTATGTCTCAGTGATGAGAGAGTAAGATAGATATTTTTGGTACCAGAGAAATGGGGTCATTGCTGTGATGCAACCTGACAATGTGGCTGATCCAGTAGCCTTTGGAACTGGCTTATGGGAAGAGTTTTAAAGGTTTACAGATGCTAGCTAAAGAAATGACCCTAGAAATCTGTGAGCTGAGCTTGATGGGAGATTTTAGTATGAATCTTCATAATAATGCAACCAGTAAAGACCAGACTGAAGAGGTTTTATTTGGGAAGAAAGACTTCACAGAGCAGTTGGATTGTATTTTGTTCATGCTCTGAGACTTTGTGTGAGACTGAGATCAGGAGCAGCAGGCTAATTAGGCAGAAGAAATTTTAAGGCAGCCTAATATTGAGGCAGAATTGTTGGGAGCTTTTAGCCAGATATGTGTTAAAAGATCAACAGCAGAGCCGGGCGTGGTGGTGCATGCCTGTAATCCCAGCACTAGGGAGGCTGAGGCAGGAGGATTGTTGTGAGTTTGAGACCAGCCTGAGCTACAAAGTGAGCTTAAGGCCAGCCTGAACTGCACAGTGAGACCCTGTCTCAAAAAAGACAAAAAAAAAAAAAAAAAAAAAGATCAACAGCAAATAATATAGCTCAATGATTTTAAATGTATTGAGATTGGCCCAAAAGGAAACTAAGTAAAGTTGGGGCCTGAAAACATAAGTGGGAGAGTGTGGTTGCTAAAAAGACTAGCATTGAAAAGTAGCCAAGTACTTCAAATCTAAATAATACAAAAATGCTTTAGGGGATTATGAGGAACCAGCAATACCCTACCCTTCACAGGCTCAAAGTTACAAAGATGAAAGATTGTTTTGAGAAGAGAGCCCTTGAGTAGCATGCTCCAGAATAACTGTAGTCTATAGAATGGAGAGGAGGCTTTAGAATTGGACTTTTCAGCAATGCTGAAATAGGATTCGGGTGACTCTTAGAGATAGACTAAATGTGCATGAGTCTTTAGAGGGCTGGTGGGAGAATGCTGTGGTTTATATCTAGATATATACCCTAAGCCTCATACACATCTCTATGCAAAGCATACTCATAAGTAGGGCTGGGTAGTGCTGTGATTATGAGGACTGTGACACTCATTTGTGGGTTAGTCTACTGATGAATTATAGCTACTGTGATGTTGGATGGGAGAAGTTGGGCCCTTGGCACCCTCCTTTGATCCCTCTCTGTTTCCTGCTTGCGATGCCATGAGAAGTTCTCTTCTACGATGTTGCCTTGCATTGGAGCCAAGGTGACTGTGAACTGAACACTCTGTAAGCTAAGACCAAAAATAAGCTTTTCCTTTTTCTAAGTTGTAGGTGTCCAATATTGTGTGTCAATGATGAGAAAGTAAGACAGTGGGAAAGGTTACATGGTACAGTGGTTCTCAAATCCCAGTCCATAGAAGACTGAATCAGAACCAGCTGGGGAAGTTTAAAAAGTCAGATTCTGGGATGGATTGATAACTGTGATCAACTTGTAACACCCAGTTGAACTGAACCAGCATGGTGCTGGATATGGGAGGTCCATCTGAAAATAATTGCCAACAAAATAAAAAGGAGAACTGGAGAAGAAGACAGGCTTTTGGAACTGTAGGGAGCTGTTGGTTTTCCTTTAGAAGCTTGTCATGCTGGCTTTCCTCATTAATTTGGCTATTGTTGGAGGAGCGTGTGACCTAGTCACTGAGAATGGCTATAATTCACTTTGGGGGAGCTCATGTCCTAATGGTGCACTGTTTAATCTCCTGGAGAAGCTTGTCATGCTGATTTTCCTGATGTAGACTTGGCTGTTCCAAACATCAGAGGAGCTCAGAACCTCTTTGTTGTTGAGAATTGCTGTGGTATCTTTCAAGGGAGCTCTGGTTCTTATTTTGAGCATTGCTTCCTGGCTCCAGTGCAGATCCCTCTGCCTGCTACTACAGATTCTTCATCCTGTTGGCATAGACTTTCTAGCTTCCACCACTGACGTTTTTTGGGGCCTTCCCAACACACATTCTTGAAGCAGGCCTGCATCATGAGACATTGTTGTGGGCACTTGGTCTCCAGTTGGACTAGTGGGAGGCATTGTTATTGGTTCTTCATCGTCAGCTGGACTCATGCAGGACATCACTGTGTTTTTTTTTTCCTGCTTTGGTACTAGAGATCAAACTCAGGACCTTGTACTTGCAGGCAGGCACTTAATGCTGCTGAGCTATCTCCCTGGCCCAGGACATTACCATGGGATCTAGGCCCTCAGGTAGAGTCTTTGTTCTTTAGTGTGTGGGCACATTTCCTGCACTCTTTGCATATGACTCTTTGGATGACTATTTTAAAGTAATTCTATAAATTATGTGTTCTCTGTTATTCCCCTTGCAAACCCTAACTACAACAGATTCTTAGCTTACATTATGAAGGTTGTTATAAAGTCTGGAATCTGGATTTTTAATACTTTAAGGGTCATACCAATGAATAGTGAAGTTCTGAAATAACCAAGACAATGCATTTTTTGATTTTGTGTTTGCAAAGAACTTAAAATAAGTGCTCATGTATTCCTTTGAGCTTTTCCTCAGCCATCTCATATGCAGAAGGGGGACGTATACTGAACTCTGGTTGGAAAGCTTGATTTTTTCCTATTTTGTAGTTTAAAAAGAGTTTTCCTATGTAGGAGAATGTTTGTCTGCCCATCCACCTATCCATGTCAACATTCACGAATGAAATAATCATGTTTATGACAGTTCTAAAATGAACATAGAGAACTTTTTTATCACCTAGAAAGAGATGAAAGTGTTCACTGAAGCAAAATGCAATAAGCCACTTTGACCAAAACTAATGTTCTGAAAAGTTCTCAAGGGTAGTGTTAGAAAGTATCTTAAACTTAACTTTTAAATTTTTTTTCACATTTTTATTTTATAAACAACTAAGGAGAACAAACAGATGCAGTATTTATACCATGATCTCAAGTATTTTTGTTTAGGTTTCACTGTGGCACATTAAGTGTGATAGTGTCTCTGAATACAGCTCACCATTCACACGGCATGGATAGTCACTACTGCTGACATTGTGCAATGCCTACTGCTCTGACCCCTCCCTGTGGTTTTGCTGGCTCTTGTAGGTTGTGAGGACTACAGCATGTAAAAGTAGCATCAGCAGTAGTTTAGCAGTAGTAGTGCTGATGTGAAAAATTTGAGGTTTCTTAAACCAGGGAACACAAGTGGATTGAGATGAGTAAAATCTGAACAAAACACGAATAAGCTTTCATGCATAGGGAGTGTGTTTTGTTTTGTTGGGTGGAACTGGAGATTGAACTCAGGCCCTTGCACTTGCCAGGCAAGTGCTTATTCTACTGAGCTATCATCCTGGCCCTGGGAGTTTTTAAATGTTTGTATTTAAGAGAATTTGGTAAAACAGCGGCAGATTTTCTTACCTAGAGTTCACTAATCATTTTCTTTACATAGGAATGTCCAGACATTTCTGAATTCTAAATTTCTGAAATATAAATAGTGCAACTGCTTGGTATAAAATGATACTGTGGGTTGAAAAAACAATACCAGAAAAGGAAGTCAATAGGTGTGTGATATGCATGAGTTCGTGTTTGTTGAGCAATGGTGTAATATCTGAATCATGGAGATCTGATCAAAAGTCCTGTGTTTGAGGAAAGCTCCTTTCCTGCTGTAGGAAATGAAATAGTGGTGTCTTCAATACACCTCCTGCAGCTCAGCATTACTCTTTCACAGGGGACTTGTGCTTCCTCACAGCAGCCAAGCTTCTCTAACTAGAAATGTGGAGACATAAGCAGGCAAATTATTATATTTTCTTTATAAAATGTTCACCTTGAAGATTAGGAAATTGATTTTCAATTCTGCCTTAGTTTCCCCTAAATGTTACTTCTCCTTCCCTGTGGAGAGTATTGGCTAAGACTGAGGAGCCTTTAGTCCAACTCTAAGCCCACCCTGCGTGGGGGACTGCTCATGAACTTTCGGTGGAAGTAAGTGAAAGGAGCTTAGACCTTGTTCCAGGGGAATCTGAACTGCACTGTTGTGGCTTATTGACTGTGAATCTGGACAGCTCATTCAGTTTCTTTAAACCCAATTCTTTATGTTTTCAAAGAGACAGCAAAGCATGAGAGAAAGATTTTGAGCTTTGCAAGGGTACAGCTCCCTGTTTCATCACATACTTGAGTACACTCCTCTGTGCCAGAACCCTTAATATCATCTGTACGAGGGGATAAAAGAGTAGCACCTAGTGCATTTGTTGTGAAGATTGAATGACTTTATGAAGTGCTTAAAGCAGCACTCACCAAAGAGCATGTGCTCAAAAAAACCTGTCATTATTATTATAGATGCTCAGTTAAAAAAAATTTGGAAAAGCAATGTCTGCTCATTGTTGAAAAATTTAAAAATAGGGAGCAAAAGGAATATATAGTTCAGTTATTCACTGTTAGTATGTCTTTGTGTGTTTAAATTTCTTTTCTGAAGCTTGTATCTATATAAAAGAATCATGGGCCAGAGATGTAGCTCAATGGCACAGATACCTGCCTGGCAAGTGTGAGGCCCTAAGTTCAATTCCTGTTACCAAAAAAAAAAAAGATCACTATGTATACCTGTTCTGTTGTTTTTCTAGTATAGTACTACATAGACTTTCTGTTTAATTGTTGGTAGAGGAAGGCATGAGTTTGGAAATTGCAAATAACATGAGATTACTCACTTTAAACCTGATGCTCAGGGCTGGTGAGATAGATCAGTGGAATGAGAGCCTGCTTACGCAAATGTAGGGACTGGGGTTCAATCCCTGGCACCACAGGCAGTGCCAGCCCTGTCCCTGGGAGCCTTGAGCTGGCCATCAAGGCCAGGCATGTTGGCTCACTCCTGTAATCCCAGCACTGGGGAGGCTGAAAACAGGATGATCACTACAAGTCTGAGTGATCATAAAATGAAAAACAAAAAACAAAAAACAACAACAAAAAAACCCCAACCAACCAAACAAACAAAAAAACAACCCCAAAAAACCCAAAACAAAAACCCCAAATACATAAAATACAATAAAGAACACCAGATACATAAAACAATAGCAACAGAAAACAACTTGCTGCTCAGAAACAGGCTTTAAAGTGTCTTGGGGGTTGGTGAATCTAAAATACTACAATTTGCTTTAACATATGAATAATCATAAACATTCAGCTTGACTTATTCTTCTAATATTATTTAAAATGATTGTGCATTTTTAATTTAATATATTGCTATTACTTTAGGCAGTGTTTCTTTTTTTTTTTTTTTTTTTTGTGGAACCGGGGATTGAACTCAGGCCCTTGTGCTTGCCAGGGAAGCGCTTACTCCACTGAGCCATCTCCCAGTCCAATAATGAAGTTCCCTTGTAATCTTTTTTTTTTTTCTTTTTTGGTGGAACTGGGGATTGAACTCAGTCCCTTGCGCTTGCCAGGGAAGCACTTATTCCACTGAGCCATCTCCCTGGCCCTAGGCAGTGTTTCTTAGTCAATGTATTTTTTTCCTTTTCCCTCAGTTTTATTTGGGTCAGAGTCTACTCAGCAGCATTTTCACCTAAAAGATCTAACTGGAAAGTTAACTCAGAGAAAGGGACAGCTGTGTCTGTGAACTTACTGCCAATTGAGGATAAGGAAGCTGGATATTGGAAGAAAACCTATATAACAAAACAAATCACATCTGTAAAAGCAGCACTAGCCCAGGTTCTCAAACCTATCAACCCTTACACAGGCCTTCCTGTGAAAATCAAAGAGGCCCTCAGGTAAGTTCTTATGGAGTAGCCTCTAAGGCTTCTAAACAGGACTGTGAAACCTTTCAGTTGTAACCACTCTAGAAAAGAATGACATGATGTTCAGAGTGTTCTTCCTCCTGGGCAGAATCTCTGCCTTATTTATTAGTATATTGCTGGTTCCTGGAACATAGTAGATGTGTGAGTGGGTGAGGAAGGAAGGTCTAAAGAGGGAACAGTTGGTGCACTGAAAATTATGTTGGCTGTATTCAGAGAATTTTGACTTTGGCTTTTAAGGAAATAAATGCTTTAGTATTTTTTTTTTTTCAATGAAATAAACATTTTTAGTTTTCTTTCTGCAGAATATCTGGCTTAGGTTGGACAATTATATTGAAAGAAAACAATGGAAGAGAATATATTGTGCCACATGTTGATTTTTCTTTAAATGATACATCCATTACTGTTGTGTGGTATGGCAAAAATTGGCCATGTTTAGCTACATTGTCAACCTTGAATTTGTGTGGTATGACACCAGTTTTTATGGACCGGTATCAAGCCTTTGCCAAAAATGGGTAAGTGCTATTGCTTTGTTTCCTGGTCTTGGTTCTTAGTTGATCCTGTGCCTCCCCACCTTTGTGGAAATGATTGTGTACTTGTCTGTGATCTGTAAGACCTAGGCAAATGAGAACTGTGCCTATTCTCAGATTCTCTTTAAATGCCTCCACAGCCAGACTCAGGGGTGTTCTCCATGTCTGGGTACATTGAAAAGTGAGAGAAGAGGATTTTTTACATTCCCCCCCTAACCTTTCTCTACCTTAATACTGATAATGATGATGACTACTGTTTATTGAGGACTTATTTTGTGCCCTAGGCACTTACGACATTTTCTCCTTAATTTCCAGCCTCCACTCTGAGGAGGCTGGTGATTTCCCACAGAGAAATGGGAACACTAGTCTGTGGTAGTGTGCAGTCACTGTCCATTGCAGCTAAGGTTTTACTTTTGTTTTTCCAGAATCCACTGTTAGTTCACTAACTCGGTGTTCATCCTCTTCTAAGTACATTTATGATGAGTAAATTTGACTGTTATATACCGTATGTATTCTCAATGACTACCTGTTCTTATAATGCAATATGTCTTAGAACGGAGTTCTTTTGAAAGGCTGAAATCAGCAATATAGAAGCTGTGAAATTTGTACCTTGTAGCCTTCCCTTTGGTTTGAAACAGTGCCATACTGACCCTTTAAATTTTGTTGAATTAACATCTGTGTATTTACAACCTCCTGGCCTGTGACTTAGGTTCTAGGGGGCAGACTAAAATGTGGTGTGGCCCCCACTCTTTAAGGACTTTGGTTTAATGCTGTCTTCTGTTAGTTGACAATTGAGGTCTCCTTTATTAGTTTCTGAATTATCTCCAGACACAATGATGTCTGCCGCTGAGAGGACAGACATCTACATCTGTAATTGTAGCGCTGTTAGGATGTTTCACTTCAGATGTCTTTTGAGTTTTATGATGAGCAAAATTAAATTGTCTTTTCTTATACATTTGAATATTAATGCTTAGATACTGAGACTGAATTCACAGTATATCTCCATGAAAATACTCCTGATTTTAGTTTAAATTTATTTGGTAATATTTCCATTTTCACTTCTCTGAATGTTCCCTGAAAATAACTTTGAAAGTCACATCTGCTGTCAGAGAGACTACTGAGATCACCAGCTTTTATGTTAAATTATTTTATCTTTTTACTTATGTTTTATTTCACTCCTTTGATTAGGAATACTTACTGAGTGTTGCATGTTGCTTATACTCTGTCCTGGTTGTTTGGGGGAAACAGTAGAAGATGAGTATGTCATTTGATCACTGTCTTAATTTTTGAACTACCTCTGTTTAGGCTGTTGAGTTGATAGTAAAAACAAGAGGGAAGGGAAGAAAAACATAGGATGGAAATTTGCTTTTTATTTATATAAGTTTTCTATTTTTACTCCATGATTGTGTCACTTCATTTGAGTACCTTAGTATATATAATTTGCTCTTCAAAAACATTTTTGGATATACTAATAAGAATTGGCAATGACACAAAAAAAATGCTCATATTTCTCTGTTTCTCTCTCCTTTCTTTGGCATGGATGATCAAAGACCTCGATGGCATTCTTTAATTGCAAAGTATGATTTGAGTCAATTAACTGAATCCACCATGATTGGCTGTGACAAACTTGTTCGGATCTTCAGTCTGAACCCTGGTCTTGTGGTAGGGGTATGGAAGGTAGGATGGAATTCCTTATGTACTGTGGTGTTTCACCATTGTAGCCCAACAGTTGCTCCCAGTTATGTGTGAATTAAATGAAATGCCTGCTGAAAACTTTTCAGCAGCTGCCACTTTGCTAACCTTATTTTCCTAGCTATATGACCGTATCTTTTGTTGTTTTGTTGCTATTGCAGATGACAAACCACTTCTGCTTTCCTGTTTTTCTAATGTTACTCTTTTAGCATCATAGAATTCCCTGCTTTCCCCTTCTAGTCATTTAATGTTTTTTTCCTGTTTCTTTCCTGTCCTTTCTCTGCCATAGCTCCTCTCTAGGATGTTTATTGTGGTTGTCTTACAAGCATGCTTCTAACCTGTGGAGATGGCATGGCATAGACTCTGCCTTTTAGGGCTGAGCATCCTGTATATAGGTTTCTGATTTCAACAGGTCAGACTGATTGATAGCTCCTTCTTCTGGGGGTTATTTTCTGGGCAGTCATTTAGTGAAAAGCAGAATAGCATAAAGGGCTTTTGTATGCCAGGTTAGGTTAAGTCTGGTTTTGGCTGTGGATGTTTTAACAGAGTAGTTCACAAATTTGACTCTCAGAATAGCATTGTGAGTATACAGTGGCATTTGTTTATTTCTTTTTATTTTCTCATTCAGCTGTGGCAGTCATTTTTTCCTTACTTCCTTCCCTTCCTGTGTGAAGATGACATGTGGGTGAGGCAGTAGTTTACTTGCTCTGCGCATTCATGACTTGAATCATTGATCTGTATTGGCCTGCAGAGCTACATGGATTGTCTGGTTGGTCTACTTGTTAGCTGTCTGACACCTGGAAAATAGTACTGTCAGGGTTACCCTTTGGAGGTGCCCACAGCAGCTTGTGTCAGTTGTGAGTGTGGGGAGGAGTTGATTGGCTCTTGAATAGTCTCATTTTATGCTGTTCAACCTGATGGACGAGAGAGGAAGCTGAATCTGACCATTTCACTGTCTTTGCAGAACTAAGTGGCCACTTGATAAAGTAACAATTATGCCAGTAATGTTCAATATTTATGGAAGTAATTTCATACCTGGCATCTGTGAAGGTCTTTTCAATATTTATCTTTGAAAGGATTCAAAACAGCATAGAATTGGCCCTATATTTTTTGGAGTTATCATATATAATATCTTGATATTTCACAAGTATAAGGGTGTTAATTCTTTTGGTTCTGCATACTCTGTAGTCAATATGACATGTAAGTCTTATTAGATAGTAATAATAGCAGTAATAGTGCACTACTGCTTAGTAATGTGGTGATCCACTAGCTGTAAGAAACCTGAGTGTGTATCTGCAAGATGAATATATTGTAATCTTTACAACAACTTTGTGAAAAATTAGAATATTTCAATTGAAAAATGTCTTTTTTTAAATTAACTTTTCAGAAGGAGGAAGAACTGGCTTTTGTCATGGCAAATCTTCATTTCCATCTTCTCGTGGAGAGGAGCATATTAGGCTCGGCCACTGTGTATGTATCTGTATGTGGATAACTTAAAGTTTTGTAGCATCAATACAAAAGGTTAGAAGTTGGTATTTTCTAAATATCCTGAGAATAACTACAGAAATGTTCTGCTTTTAATCAGTAGACAGAAACCAACATGTATAACTATTTAGCTGCTTTTAATTTAATTGTATTATTCATGATTATGTATTTGCTTTAGCTTTTCTGGTTTAGAAGTTCATGTCTAGAAGGATATTATTTATTCAAACATGAATGCTTTATTACTACAAGATGCTACCCATGTCTAAAGTCTGTACTTAAGAGACTGGTGTGCAAATGTGTAGTTTGGTTGTCTTTTAATATTATTAAGTAGGGATTATACTTTCCATTTTACTTGTAGCAGTCACCCTTCATATGTGGACTTAGACTCTCCCATGTTCCTTTTTTTATTATATGAAGAGCTCAGTGCTTTCGAATGTGTTACCTTTCATGGTGAATTCTTACTGAACAAGCTTTGTGAATCTTGGCTTGAGTCTTCACCAGATCCCTTACTTGGAGATTGTTTGTTGCAGTTTCCTGCTGAATATTGCTTACCATTAAGTCACATGAAGCACACTGGGGCCAGAGTGTTGGCCCATGTAGAACTGCTGCAGAAACACATTCACTTTCTTTCTTTTTTAAAAATAGTTTTATTGAGAAACAGCAATGAGGCAGTATCAAAACCGATTAGTAGGACAGTTCCAATAATTAATACATTGCATATTGTTGTCTTAGTGGTTATTCATTGTACAAGATCCGGACATGATACCCTGCCCACAAACACTATTAGAATAAATCTATTCATTGAATTAAGAGAAAGTAACCGTATATCTATCCTAGCACATTCACTTTCTTTGGAACTCACATCTGTGGCTGTTTTTATACAAGTTGGTAAGAGTAACATCTTGAAATAGAAGATGATTGGGATTGTTATAGTGTCTCATTGGTAGGAGGCAGTGCTTTGAATAGATGTTAATTTTTTGAAGAAGTATTGTACCTCTGGGGTTGACAAATTTGTGTTTGTGCTTTGCTTTTTAGCCCCTATGAGCTGCCGCCTCATGTTCCCTTTCTGGATGACTTCCCAGACTATGGACTGCATGGCTACCAACTCCACCTTGACATGCATGGAGGGGGCGTTTTCTTCCTCTGTGGTACATTTCGCAATCTCTTCACCATGAAAGGTGAAGTTAATTTAATTTGTTTTTCATTATGAAATTAAAAAGGTTATAGAAAACAGGGAGAGTTAAGAATCATTCTCATACCTAATTTCTTTATAGTTCTTTGGTGCAGCTGGGTTCCCTGGCCCTATCTTACTGTAAGAATTGAGAGATATCTTGGCTAGTGATTCCTTTAAGTTTCTAGCTTTATCTCCTTCACCACCTTTTAGCTTTAACTTGACATTTTGTATGTGTAGTTTTTACTCAGCTTTGCTCTAGATGTTCCCTTATTATTTTCCTACACCCCCAGTTTCATTTCTTTTGTAAATGTGCCAAAGGTCCAGTGTAAGACCCATCCATGAAAAGAGTAAATTGATAATAGTCTTTCTCCTGTGTGTACTGCTTGTCACACTTGTCAAAGCCAGAGGCTGAGATAGGTAGAGGAGAGGAAGGAGCTCAAGTTAAGTTACAGAAATGAAAGCTCCTGTTCTGATTTGCCTAATTCCTTTTGATATCATTCTATACTATGTAAACTTAAGTTTGATGTAAAGACTTATATAGATTTAACATGTTTGGTAAGGATATTTTATAGGAGAAATCATATTAAGAGGTATATAAAATGAGGTTTTATAGTTATTAATGCCAGATGTCATCAATTAGATGCCACTAGAGCTGGGCATGGTGGCTCACACCCATAATCCCAGCACTCAGGAGACTCAGGTGTGTGCCCCTACATTCTCAGGCTTGTCCTTTGTTTTTTATTTATTTATTTATTTATTTTACTTTTGTTTTATTGAAGTACAAATATCGATGAGACAGTTTTAAGATACCTTGACAAGATGGATTTCATAAATTAATACAGTGCAAACTGTTTTCATAATGTTTTGATATCATAAAAGGTTTGCCCTTTGTTTTTTGATTCACAAAGATTTTTAAATTTTTCTGTTTATTGACATTTTTATTACAGTTATATCAAATATATATTAACATGAGGTGATTTGACATTGTAATGCTAAATCATCTCAAGAATGTGGAATGCTTTTTTTAAAAAAATACTTATATGCCTTTTAGGAGTGTTTTATTAGTTTTCTTCACATTTCTTTTTACTTTTTTTTTTGAGGCAGGTTCTCACTGTGTAGTGCAGTCTTGTCTTGAGCTCACTATATAGCCAGGTTGGCCTTGAACTTCCGGTGAGCCTCCTGGCTCAGCCTCCTGAGTGCCAAGATTGCCACCATGCCTGGGTGCACATTTCTTACTAATTTTTTCAGTAAGTAGTATTTGTTCCTTTTCTTCTGTTACATCTTCTAGTTGTTTTATACATCCATGTGGCTTTAGTCTCAGCCCACTGCTATTCTTATTAAATGAGTTTGGATGTACATTATTTTTTTCTTTTTAATTTTTGAAAGATTTTACATAGACATATATAAGCATTAAGGTCTTGAGCTTTCTTTGTGGGAACATTTTTAACCACAGTTTCAATTTCTTTGATAGATACACAAATACTTAGGTTATGCATTTCTTCTTGAGTAAGCTTTGGGTATTTTGTGTCTTGCAAGAAACTTGTTCATATTGTCTGAGTTGATGAATTTGTTGGTATAAAGTTGTTCATTGTTGTCCTTTATTTTTTTCCAATAATACGTGTTTGTAATATGTATTAATTGCATCCATCATGAGTTAGTATCTGCATATATTTTAATTATATTTTCACCCTCTTCACCTCTGTTTTGCAAAAGAGTTCCCTGTTTCCTATTATTTAATCTTTAATTTTTCTACTTACTTGTATCTTTTTTTTATTGTAAGAGAAACAATGTGATGTTTAAGCTTGTGTGTTTGAGTTATTTCACTTATCTCATGATACATCAATTTTCCTACAAATGCCTCAAGTTTATCATTTTGTATGGCACATTTTCTTTATCCACTTATCTGTTGATGAATATATAAGTTGCTTCCAAGATTTAACTGTTATGACTTGTGCTGCTATAAATATGGATATGGAAGTATTGTAGTATGTCGAAAGTCATTGTAGTATGTCTTTTAACTCTTTCAGAAAAATACCTAGAATGGGAATAGCTGTGTTGAACAGAATTTACAGTTTTAGGATTTTGAGGAATCTCTATGCTGATTTCCATAGTTGTCATACTGATTTACATTCCAAGCCAGTGATGTGGAAGGATTTTCCCCTTACAGCCTTGCCAGAATTTGTCTGTTTTGCTACATGTATTCTTTTTAATTGAAGGATCTTTTCAAAGAATTTTAAGTATTTAAAATGCACTAATTTTAAATCTGTTTACAACAGTAAAATTACCACCCATATCAAGATACTGGACAAAAAATCTCATATATGAGTATTACATTCTCTTTTAAATGTGAACTACTTGTAATATATTTATTTCCACCTGATGAAAATGGTACTCTTCATTTCTGTGATCTAAAGAGTTTCTAGAACCTTTAGTTGTTTTTCATCTTAGTTTTATATAAATGTGTGTGTCTTGGATCAGAGATTGATTTTTTTTACTCAATTTAGATCTTTTTAATTGGGAATTTAACCAATCTATGAGTATAATTCACTTTTATCTGTCTTTTATTTTATGTAAATTTTAATCTTTTGTTGGTGTTTTTCTTTTTTTTCCCCCAGTTCCATCAATTGGCAACATACATACTTTCTCTTAGTTCAGTGAGAAGAAAGATTTGTACTAATAGTGTTTAGATAAGATATCATATTTGCATCTTGTACTACAAATAAGTACTATGAAGACAACAATATGCAATGTATTATTGACTGTTCTACTAACCCATTTTGAAACTGTTTCATTGTTATTTCTCAATAAAATTAATTTAAAGAATAAAAATGAAAATTCTAAAAAAAATTAGAATTTAAAACCTGTGAACCTTCTTTGTTTTATAGATGTACTTTATTCTTCAACTCTGGACTTTTGTTCAGTTAGTTCCTTAATTATTATTTCAGCTTCATTTACTTTGTCCTCTATTTAAAGTATTCCTGTTACGGGTAGACTATACCTCCTAGAAGGGCCTTCTACAGTTTCTTTTTGTCAGAGCCACACAAATACACTTTATTAGTTTCCACTACAAGAGACAGTAACATCAATCTTTTTAATATAAACCTCAGTTCATGAAAGTCCAAGTGGATCTAAGATCAGAATTAAATATTTAAATTAATCAAAAGGCCCTGTACGATATGACCTAAAATCTAAAGTCTGCCATGATGCTCACAGACTAAGGAAGATTAAGCTATAGCAAATTATGTAATATGAATTTTTTTCCATAATTTTATTGAGAAACAAATAGCAATGAAAATTTCAAATCAAATTAGTAAGACAGTTGCAGTAATTAATACATTGCATATTGTTTTCTTAGTGGTTAATTGTTGTACAAGATGCAGACATGATATTCTATTTACAAACACTATTAGAACCAGTCCCTCTATTATTGAATTAAGAAAATGTAGCTGTATATCTATCTTAACTATTTTGAATATACAGATACAAAATGGTCATTCATTTGTATCCCCTTTTTTGTTTAGTTTTGCCAATTAAATATTATAGGTGTGTGAATTCCGCAAAATATTCCCAAATAGTCCAGTAGTCCGTAATAGTATTGGGTTTTCGAATGTCTGGCAGTGTCAGAAGTTGATGACTTGAGCCTTTATAGCTCAGCATAATAATATGGTTTTACTTCTTATACCTCGATTTAATACTTTTCTGCTGGTAGGTTAAGACCAAGGTAAAGCAAGATTTATGTAACAAGAATTATAGCTTTTGTATCTGGTTAAGGTCAGTCAAATCCCCTCAGGATTTATCCTGAGACCCTGTACCATAATTTGTAGATCCTTTGTATGTGTCAGCCATGTGGATGAGTTACGGCCATTGCTTGATCAATTTCTTCTCTGTGAAAGCCTGAGAGAATGTTTTCTCTCAAGTGACTCTCCTTAGGCAAACACTACATGCTCGATCACTTTCTTCTTTGGCCCCATAATCTCCTTGATCAGAAAATTTGGACACAACTGAGTTGCACAATGTTACAGTACAGGTTCTCCTAT
Organism: Ctenomys sociabilis; assembly: GCA_004027165.1. NCBI lineage: Eukaryota > Metazoa > Chordata > Mammalia > Rodentia > Ctenomyidae > Ctenomys > Ctenomys sociabilis. Next base: position 14,426 of record PVKA01017926.1, on the reverse strand, counting down.
GTCCTGAGTCTTAATTGACCTTTAAAGGCTAGGGCCAAAATGTTGGCTACGCTTGTGGCCCTCCTTTTTCTCTGTTTGGTCTGCAAACTTAATCCTCCAGAAGAGAAGCTTATTGTTATTACCATACATCCTAGGTTGAGCTTAACCTCACTATATGTCTGAATATCAAATTTCTTCGGCTTAATATGGAGCAGGTATTTTTCATCAAGTTGATATGTTAAACTTTTAAGTCCCTACAAAATATAATGTAAAAAATGTAAAAAATTAAAATATACTTTAAAAATAAGAATAAACAAATATGTTTACACATAAGTTTAGAAATCTAACCATATACAGCATTGTAACAGGACAGTCCCACATCACTCCTTTCCGTCTCTCCTGCCTTCATTCACTACCCCCTCATTTTTAAATAAACGTCTACCTGAGAGACAGCTCGGCAGCAACCAGCATGTCATAACAAGCAGCACCTGTTCAGAAGACCAGACTGACAGGCACTCCCAGCCTGAACCTACTACTACAAATTGTCATTTTCAATGCAGTTGCTTAGTTTGCAGGTATCAGCATATATAGTTAGTAAGAGTGAGAATCCTTCCAATTAACTGCTAGAGTAAAAAATCTTCTGAAAATTGTGAGGATCATTGCCATGCCCATCTTGTACATATAACTCTATGGCTTTGCTTCTGAGGTGTTTCCTAGCTGTTCTCCTTTGTCTAGTCTTCAAGTTCTTGCTTTCCTTTTAAGTGTGTTATACCTTTCTATTTGTGTTTGTTCTTTTGAATTATTATACTAGGGAGACTATGATATTTACACATGTGTCTGGTTTATTTCACTTATGAGTATATGTTCAAGTGGCATCCACTTAAATATGAAGCCTTCAAGTTTCTCATTCTTTATACCCGAGTAATCTTCCATTGTATAAAAATACCGCATCTTTTTCTTCCATTCCTCAGGTGATGGGCATCTTCGTTGTTTCCAAGATTTGGCTATCACAAATTGTGTAGCTTTAAACATTGGTACACATATATCACTATGATATGATGTTTTCAGTTCCTCTGGGAAAATTCCCTGTAGGCGGGTAGCTGGCTTGAATGGGATTTGCAGTCTTACTTTTGTGAGGAGTCTCCACACTGATTTTCGTAATGTTGCACCGGTCTACACTCCCACCAGCAGGAGAGAAGGGTTCCCTTTTCCCTACAGCCTCTTTAACATTTGTTGTTGGTTGATTTGTTTATGATAGCCATTCTTTCTGGAGTGATGGTATCTCAGTGTTGTTTAATTTGTTTTTCACGGATGTCTAGTGATGTGGAGCATTTTTTCATGTATTTATTTGCTTCTTTAATTTCATCCTCTGAGAAGTATGTATTCATCTCATATGCCCATTTCTGGAGTGGAACCTTAAATTTAAGGGCCCTGATGCATTTTAGTTCTTTATAAATTCTAGAGAGCAGACCTTTGAGTGCTTATTATTTAAGATATTTTTGAAATTTGTGGGTTGTCTTTTCACTTTGTTAGTAGTTCTTTTGACATGCAAAAACTCAATAAGAGTTAGTCCCAGTTGTTAATTCTTTCACGTGTTTCTCATGTGAGTACATATTTGTTCATGAACTGTTTGCCTACACCTATGACTTCAAGAGTTCCTCCTACTTTTTCCGGAGATTGAGTGCTTCTCTTTTAATGTTTAGATCTTTAATCCATTTTGACTATAGTTTGTTGCATCGTGATAGATCTGGGTCAAGTTTTAGCTTTTGGCATTTGGAGAGCCAGTTTTCCCACCACCATTTGTTAAAAGAGTCTATCTTTCTTCCAGTGAGTATGTTTGGCCCCTATGTCAAAGATAAAGTGGCTGAGTGTGTTCATAGAGGCTTCAGCATCTTCTAATCTATTCCACTGATCCTCAGGTCTATTTCGTTGCCAGTACCATGCTGATTTTATCACAGTAGCCTTCTATATAATTTCAAGTGAGGGATTATAATGCCTTGTCTTTGTTGGCCAGGATTGCCTTTGCTATTCTTGGTCGTTTGTGGTTCCAAATAAATTTTAGGAATGATTTCTCTAGGTCTGTGAGGTATGTTGGTGGTAGTTTGATAGGGATTGCATTAGATCTGTACAGCAATTTTGAGAGTATGGCCATCTTCATGATGTTGGTTCTTCCTATCCAGGAGCATGGAATATCTTTCCATTTTCTGAAATCTTCTGCGATCTCTTTTTTAAGAGTGCTGTAATTGTCCTTGAAAAGATGTTTGACTTCTTTAGATTAATTCCAAGTGCTCATGTTGGCAGCACATGTATTAAAATTAGATTAATTCCAAGATATTTCATTTTCCTCTGGGCTATTGTAAGAGGTATTATTTCTATAATTTCCCTCTCAGTGTGTTTGTTATCTGTGTAGGAATGCTATTGACTTTTAGGTATTGACTTTGTATCCAGCTATGCAACTGAATTTGTGTATTAATTCTATTAACGTCTTGGAGTTTTTTGGATCTTCCAAGTAAAGTATCATGTCGTCTGCAAATAATGATAATTTGACTTCTTCTTTACCTTTTCTTACTCCTTTATTTCTCTCTCTTGCCTAATGGCTCTAGCTAATGATTCCAGAACTATATTGAATAGGAGGGGTGATAGAGGACATCCTTGTCTTGTAGTGGATCTAAGCGTAAAAGGTTTCAGATTTTCCCTATTTAGAATTATGCTAGCCATTTTTTCATAAATGGCCTTTATCAGACTGAAGTAGAGGCCTTCTATTCCAGTTTTCTGTAGGACTTTGAACATGAATGATTATTGGACTTTGTCAAAAGCTTTCTCTGCATCAATTGAGATGATCATGTGGTTTTTAGTTTTTACTCTATTGATATAGTGTACTACATTTATAGATTTTCGAATATTGAACCATCCTTGCATCCCTGGGATGAATCCTACCTGGTCATGGTGTATGATCTTCTTGATGATTTGCTGTATTCTATTTTCTAGGATTTCATTGAGGATTTTTGCATCTATGTTCATGAGGGAGATTGGCCTGTAGTTCTCTTTTTTTAGTTGTGTCTTTCCATGGTTTTGGTATCAGTTTAAAACTTGACTCCAGGAATGATTTTGGGAGGATTGCTTCCTTTTTAATTTCCTTGAACAGTTTGTGGAATATTGGGCATATATCTTCCATAAATTTCTTGTAGAATTCAGCTGTGAATCCATCAGGACCTGGACTTTTCTTTGTCAGTAGGCTTTTTATTACATCTTGTATTTCATTGGCTGTTACTGGGCTACTGAGAGTGGTTATATCTTGTTGATTCAGTTTTGGTAATTTGTGCCTTTCTAGGAATCTGTCCATTTTGTCTGTGTCTTCTTTTCTGTTAGAGTAAAGATTCTCAAAGTAGCTATAATCTTCTGAATTTCCACTGGGTCTGTATGATTACATCCTTTTCATTCCTTACTGCTTGTATTTGAATTTTTTTCTTTCCTCTTTTTGATGAGGTTAGCTAGGAGCTTGATTAGCTAAATCTTTGAACTGTTTTGTTTTAATTTAGTTCATCTCTGCTCTAATTTTTATGATTTCTTGTCTTTGGACTCAGGTTTGCTTTGTTCTTCCTTTTCTAGTCATTGGAGGTACAGCATTAGGGTGTTTTTTTGTTCCTGTTCTGTTTTCCTAATGTGTGAGTTCATAGCTATGAATTTCCCCTGGAGAACTGCTTTCATTGCATCCCATTAATTCTGATAAGTTGTGCTTGAATTTTCATTGAATTGTAGATATTGTTGAATTTCTTGTTTGATTTCATCTGTGACCCATTGATTGCTGAATAGGGTGTTGTTTAATTTCCTCATATTTATGGGATTTTTCTGATTTATTTTGTCATTTATTTCCAGTTTCATTGCGCTGTGGTCAGATAATATACATGGGATAATTTCTGTTTTTTTTGCATATACTTCATGACCTATGGACCTGTATGTGGTCTGTTTTAGAGAATTACCCATGTGTAGCTGAAAAAAATGTGTTTTGAGCTGTGTTTGGGTGGAACACTCTGTATATGTCCACTAAGTCCATTTGTTTCAAGCTCTTGTTCAATTATGTTACTTCTTTGCTAATTTTTTCTGGTTGACCTATCTTTTTTTTTTTTTTTTTGTCTTTTTTGAGACAGGGTCTCACTATGCAGTTCAGGCTGGCCTTAAGCTCACTTTGTAGCTCAGGCTGGTCTCGAACTCACAACAATCCTCCTGCCTCAGCCTCCCTAGTGCTGGGATTACAGGCATGTGCCACCATGCCAGGCAGGATGACCTATCATGATAAGGAAGTATTAAGGTCTCCTGTTAGGATTGTGGTATTGGATATTAGATTTTTCATGTCCATTAAGAATTGTTTTATATAGTTGAGTGCATACATATTTATGAGTGTTATCTCTTCCTCTTGAATTTTTCCCCTAACCAGTACATAGTGGCCCTCTTTATTTTACTTTATCGTTCTTGGTTTGAAGTTGAGACTGTCTGAGAACAGGCTTGCTGCCCCTCCTTTTTTCTGATGTGCTGGGGCGTGTAGTATTGTTTTCCATCCTTTAACTTTAAGCCTGTGAATTTCTTTTTGTTTTAAATGTGTTTCTTGTATACAGCCTGTTGCTGGATTTTGTTTCCTAATCCACTGTGCCAGTCTACTTCTCTTAATTGGTGAATTGAGTCCATTTACATTGATTGTTATAATTGAGATGTGTTGACTTAAGATTGACATGTTATTTACCTGCTGTTGTTTATTCCTTTTGTCCTGCGTTTAATTGTTTGCCCTATTTAGTGGGTTCTTTCTATTCCCAGTGGTGGAGTTCTGATCATTTGGTCCCTCTCTAGAACATCTTTTATTAGTTTGTATAGGGTTGGCTTTGTCTTCATGAAATTCTTTAGTTCTTTGTCATGGAAGCATTTTACTTCTCCATCAAAGTTGAAAGAGAGTTTTGCAGGGTATAGTAGGCTGGAATTTGCTTTCATAGAGGATTTGAAGTACTGTGCTCCATGCTCTTATTGCCTGCATGCTTTGTGAGGAAAAGTTGGCCATAGTCTGATGGGTTTTCCTTTGAATGCAATCTGCTTCTTTTCTCTATTGACCTTTAGTATGTTATTCTCACGCTGAATTTCTGGGATCTTAACTATTATATGTCTCAGTGTGTTTTTAACTGGGTTGAAGTTATTTGGTGTTCTGTATGCTTCAGTTACCTGAATGTTAGATTTTTTCCTCATATTTGGGAAGTTTTCTGTTATTATTTTTGCCCATACTCTTTTTTATATCATTTGTATTGCCTCCTTCATTCTCATTGATGCCTATTAGTTTCTCGTTGCTCATCTTTGCATTATATTGCAGGTCATGAATTATTTTTTCCTACATCCTAGTTGTTTTTAAGAGATCTTTTCTTACCTTTTCACTAGCTGCACCAGTGTCTTCAAGATCTGACACTAAATGGTTTAACAGGCTTGTGGTTGCGATTTTAAGTTCCTCTATATCTGTTTGACTCTGCTTCATGCAATCTATTTCTTTCCTGTATTGCTCATTGAAGGAGTCCATCATTTTTCTAATCTCTATTTTTTTTTTTTAATCAATGTCTTCTTTAGAAGCAGCTATTAATTCTTTTACTGCAGAGTTTTTTTCAGTTTAGGTTTCCTCCATATAATTCTGTATTTGATTCTTTACTTCAGATGCTATGAATTAAGGGATTTCTTTTTTTATTTCAGAAATTAATTTTGCTTTATGTTCCTCTATACCTTTCTGCTGTGGCTTATTTACTTCTGATCCTATTATTTCATACATTTCAGCGGAACTAGGGTTCTCTTCACTTGTTCTGTGTGAGCACTGGGTTTCCTCTTTATTTTTCTGCATTTGATTCTTTACTTTAGATGGTATGAATTCAGAAATTTCTTTTTATGTTCCAGAAATTAATTCTGCTCCAGGTTCCTCTATACCGTTTTGCTGTTGTTTCTTTACTTCTGACACTATTAATTCATACATTTCAGCTGAGCTAATGTCTTCTGCACTTGTTCCTGGTGGGTTCAAAGCCTGAGATTCCATTTTGCTCCTCCTTTTTGTTATTTCATGTAGCTCTGACTTATGACCTTTTGTGTAGAACTTTGGTGCAGTTATAACCTTAGCACCTACTGAAATTCAGGAACAAATCTATTACGTTTGAGTTTATCCAGTTACTCCTGGCTTGGGTCTAGCTCTTGTGTTAAGGTCCTTTGTGCTACAGCCCATGGAAGTGAACATGTTGTGCCCCTCTGGCACATCAGTGAATCTGTGGTGCTCCTCTGTTGTGCCCCTGGCCCAGGGGGTGCAGAAGCTCTCCCACATACTGGATCTTGGCTTGGAGTGGATGGGAGGGGTGGAGGTTTCCCTAGAGAGCAGGGTGGAAAGGGTCCCCAGAATGCAGTGAAGGACTCACTTAGGGGCTGGGCCTGGGCTCCATTTGCCAGCACAGGAAATGCAGGAGCTCACCTCCACACTCGCCGGGCCTGAGCTTAGGCCAGATGGGAGGGCTGGAGGTTTCCCCCGAGAGAACAAGAGTGAAGTCTGTAATATGAATGTTAACGATGACAAAACAACATGCAAGTCATTTGGGTGCAAAGGGATATTTGGCCAAGAAAAGGTCGAATGGCTGTAGGTAAAGTCAAGTGGAAAGCAATAAGGTAGAATGAAAACCGAAGCTATATAGGCAAGCAGATGATGGTGGGTCAGGCTTCTTCCTTCTAAGAAACATGTGCCCTACTGGTGATCCCCTTCCCCATCTTCATGACCCCACCCAACAGCTGCTCAGGCTGAGCTGCCTACTGCTGCATTACAGGATCCTGCACTATAGGGACTAAATTTGGGTCTGCCTAAGGCTTTTAGTAATTTAGGACAGAGCTTAGAAAACTTGTCACTGAAGGGCTGGCTTTGTAGCTAGTTGCTCTGAACAAAGAACAACCTTGAAGTATTCATATGCAAAGGAGTCTGGGCTTCCACAATCACATTCAAAGGGCTTTAAATTATCTCAGAAGTTTGAGACATTGTTGCCACAGAGCTCTAGTTAAAGGTTCAAGGCTCAGGGAAGCATCAAGGCAGAGGAGGCAGGGCAGATAGGAAATTCTAGCAGTGAGTCTCAATATGGCATTTCCCAATTTAGGATAAACTCTAATATACCTAATGTGGATATGCAAAGTTACACTGGAATAAGCTAGGCCTTCCAGATTTGTCATCAAATAACAACAGAAAATGGGATGGGTTGATTTTATGGTTTAAAAGCTTCAGAAGTTACTTTTGTAAAGGGGCATGGCTAAACAGGTAGGAAATATTCTCCATCGTGAGTTCTGATGGCGTCTGGTAGAATCATGGAGATATCCGTTACCTGTGTTGTGAAGCAGTGCTTCATCTTGTCCTCGTGACTGTTGGTGACTACTTTTGCTTCAAAGCGTGCCTTGTTGATGTGAACAGTGGCTGAACTAGAAAAGATTGCCTGAGTCCAGATAGCATGAACTCTGATAGAAGTTTGTCAGCTGCATGGCAGATTATATCAGTGTCAACTACTGGTGGTTTGACAGGATATTATGTCGGCCTCTAGTATTATGGTCATCCACTAGGAAAATAATTATTGAATTTTTGATATAATTCAGGTATAAAAATAAGATGAGTAAACAGCTACACTCTTAATTTACTGATAAGAGACATCTGCTATAATAATGTCTGTAAGTATAATAATCATGTATGCACCTTGTATGATACCAAAACATTATGAAAACAGTTTGCAATGTATTATTTTATTGAATCTGTCTTGTTAAGGTGTCTTAAAACTGTCTGATTGATATTTGTACTTCAATAAAATAAAAAATAAATTAAAAAAAAAAAGTGTCAACCCCAGGGATAGCCACCCTGTCCTTCACATCTCCCACCAGCACCAAGTAGTCCACTTCATTGGCTTTCTTCTGCTCTTGTGAATCAAGCAAAGTCCACATTCAACTGATCTTTGATGAAGTTAACTCTTGGCTCCACTAGCTTCAGGTAAGACAACTGTACAATTCCTCACTCAGTGATGCTCTCCCTAATTTACTTCAGGACAGCTGGCTCTGCATACACATTGTCCTCTGGGATTTCAAAAAAGCCCTAAATTTGAGAAGCGTGAAGATCCATGGTGATAATGTGATCTGCATCTGCTGCAGACATCATATTTCCAGTAAGTTTGGCTGAGATTAGAGCTCAGCTTTTTCCTGCTGGGCATAATGGAAACATGGGATGACTACAGCAACTTGGCTGGCGAAAGCAATCTTTATTTTTTGGTACCTGGAATTGAACTCCAGACCTTGTGCTTGCCAGACAGGTACTTAAGCTGCTGAGCTGTCTCCCTGGCCTCTGGCTGAAGCAGTCTTGGAGGCATTGAATGCAATTTAAACTTACATTGGACTGTCATTGATTTCACCATAACTACTCTGAACAGTAAACATCTTTTCCACAGACACTTCAATTTCTGGTTGCTAGATTTCTTAGTTAACCACCTTGTCTAGGAATAGAAGTAGACAGCAATCTTCTGGGATAAATTCCCGTGGAAGCTACCACTGAAGACTGATGTTTGGCATCTTGAGTAACTACTCACAGTGCTCTTAGTGATCACTGCTGCCGTGGAGGTGAACTGAAGTTGGCTAGGTCACACTCAGCATCACTATTACACCTTTGCACATTTGTGCACTCTACAGCTTTTTTTTTTTTTAATGTTTGTAACTTAGTATCTTTGTTTATTTGGCATTTTCTTCCAAATTTTCTGAGAATTTTTTTGTTTTCCACTTATTTCAGCAATTTTATTTTGTAACCACTAACTCCAAAGTACAAGAAATCTTCTATTTGTCTAACACTGCTTTATCATAAGCGCATACCTATAAGTGAACTTGCTTATAAGACGTATAGGATTTTCTAGTTGGTGTGTGGAGACTACATCATTTCAAGAAGACTTTTTCTCAAATACTTAGGAGATTTATGCTGTTTCTTTCTTCTGGACTATAGTACTTGATCTTTTTTAATGGTTCTTTGCAGTGAAGTTCCAAAACGTAGCTTTTCTAAGCACTGAAGTTAAAGAGCTGCATTTGTTATTGTTTTGTTTCTTGACAATAGCTGTTCTTTTTCAAGTAGAATGAAATATGTGTTGTTTTAATTTCCATTTTTCTGATAGCCAGAGATGGTGCACATTTTTTTATGTATATATATTAGCTATTTGTATTTCTTATTCTGAGAAGTGTGTGTTCATTTCTGTTGCCCAAGTTTTAATTGGGTCTTTTTTGAGGGTCTGATTTCTCTTGAGCTCTTCATATATTTTAGAATACATATGTTATGTATTCTGTCTGAGGTATAGCTGGCAAATTTCTTTTCACATTCTGTAGGGGTTGTCTTCTCTTTCTCCTCTCCTTCTCCTTTTTTTCCTCTCTCTTTGCTGTGGAGGAGCTTTAAAATTTAATGTATCACATTTGTTGATTCTTGATGTTATTTCTTTTGTAGTTAGGGCTTTGTTCAGAAAATCCTTTCCTGTGCCTATCTTCAAGAGTTTTAGCCATTTAAGTGTTTTTATTTTAATATTTATATCTTAGATATATTTTGATCTTTTTTAGTATATGGCAAAAGATTAGCATACATCTAGCTTCATCCTTCAGTATGATTATAGCTGCTTTTCCCAGAACCATTTGCTAATGAGATTATCTTTCTTCCAGCATATTTTTAGCTCCTTTGTCAAAGATAGGTGAATATGCCTGAGGTTGCTTCTGTATCCTCTCTCCTCCATTGATTCACATGTTTCTGTGCCAGTACCATAGTGTTATTTTCACTGTAGCTTTGTAATATGCCTTGAAATCTAGACTGTCTTATTTTTAACGTTTTCAGCCTGTATGATGCTCCTTGATTACTGTTAGTAGTAATTTCTTTTTGTCATCTGATTAGTGTGCTCAAAGCTTTCAATTTTATTAATCTTCTAAGGTAAATCAGCTTTTGGTTTCATTGATTTTCCTATTTTTTTTTTTTTTTGTTTATTTTGTATTTCACTAATTTACATGCTAATTTTTTTCACTTTTTCCTGCTTACTTTCTAAATTGCTCTTTTTTTTTCCTAGTTTCGAGGAAAACTGATGTCACTGATTCAAGAACTTTCCTTTTTTTTATAATATAGAGACATACAGTGCTGTGAACTTCTACCCAAGTACAACTTTAGTGGCATTCCACAAACATATATGTATATGTATATGTAGATAATTTTTTAATTCATGTGTTAGGTCTCCTTCACTATATACTTCTGTCTTTTTTTTTTTTGTATTTAGTATAGGATCTACAGGGTCTCGCTACACAGATCGGGCCTGTAGTGATCCTGTTTTCAACCTCCCAAGTGCTGGGATTATAGGCATGTGCCACCATGCCCAGTCTCAATTGCTGTCTCAGTGTGACTCCCCAGGAGTGGAGCCAACACTGCATGCTGGGGATTGAGCCCTGGTCCCTGGACTCTGCCTAAGCTGGTGCTTTAGTCTGCTGAGCTATCTGGCCAGCCCTAATACAGATCTTTTTTTTTTTTTTCCTTCACTATAGAAAAGAAATACCTGATATAATCAGCTTCTGAGGAGAAGTGATTTACTTTGGCTTATGATTCTAGAGATTTCATCCTATGGCCAGCTAGCTGGCCTGCTGCTTTTGGGCCTTTGGTGAGATAACACATCATGGTGGGAACATGCAGTAGAGCAGAACTAAATACCACACAGCTAGTAAGACAGGGGAAAGAAGATGAGGGAGCTGTGGCCCCATAGTTCCTTTTGAAGGAATAGCTAAAGGTTTTTGTTACATAACCTTATAAGTTAAGAAAGGTTCTATTCATAGGTAAGTTAGATCTTTATGATTTTTAGTTTCAGGAATGATTGTTAAATGTTACCACATTTCTTTTTGGGTGACTATTGATTAATTTTTTTTCTTTATACTATTGTGCATTTCATTAATTTATTTATTTTTTTTTGGTAAACAGAATCTTCGAATCCTGCTGATAAACTCTGTCATATATTTATTTTTATACTACTGGTTTCAGGCACTGGAGTTTTAATGTTCTTCCATTTTTACTCATGGATATTAGAGTGGCTATATTTTCTTTTTTTGTTGATTGTCTCAGTTACTTTTCTCTTGTTGGGACAAATACCCAACACCCAAAGTGAAGAAAGGAAAGGTTTATTTAGGTCATTTACTGGAGGTTTCAGTCTGCACTTAGCTGGCTCCAAGGCAGTGTGGCTCTTGGCAGAGAGCAGTCTTTCATGGTAGTGGCAAGGAACAGAGAGCAAAGGGAGTGGCAGCAGCTCAGGCAGCTAGCTGGCCAGTCTCCTTGCCTCGCATTGTAATACGAATTACCTGCCTCAGGGCAGGTGCAGCAACCACACCCACACTAATCAATAACAAACTCCAGATGTGGCCCCATGACTGCTTAAGGCTTTGGGAAGACACCTATACATAAACCATAACATTGATCTAGTCATAATCAGGTTTTCTATGGAATTAAATTTAGTATTTACATGATTTCCTAGAAAATCAACTGTCTTTTTGGATGTTTAATTTGATCTTTACTGAACACTTTGAATTTGCTGTTCAGATTATTTCATTTTTAGGCTTTCTTGTTTTTCTAGAGTGCTCTTTGATGGCACTGTTTTGTGCTCTCATAATTAGGAGAGCACCAAAGGGTCCTCTAGGTGTCTCCTGGGCTTGAAATTGCTCTACAGCTTCTTCGTCAGGGGCCTGGTAGCTTTGTGGTTGGGTGGCCTGATGTGAGACAATTGCTCATTTCTCCAAGTTGTCAAAATTAGTTTCTGTATACTTTAGTCATTTACCTTTATTCTGACATTTGGGATTCTACAGATAGATCCTTATCCTTGAAATCCAGGTATTGAGCAGGGCTTTTAATAGGCCCCGCTCCACACATGGGTGCAAATGTCTGCCTTGCTGTTGGCAGAGAACTCAGGCTCTGCTTTGTGAGGTACTAACCTTCGGGTCCACAGCACCCTCCAGTTGAGTGTTAAGTTGGGCATCCGGCCTGGCCTGGTGAGGAACTGGTCTTAGTAGGGTGGGGAACATTCTGTATACCTGTAGTGAGGAAGTAAAATGAGTGGGGTAGTTCCTTCTACAGCTGCTCCCTAGAGTGCTCCTCCATCTTTGAACTGTGTTTCCATTAAGTGGCCTGTGGGCCACCAACTATTCCCTCTGTCTAACCCAAGTATTACCTCTGTCCCTTCTCTGGCCATATCTTCCCTCTTCTCCTTTGTTGTGCTCCCCTCAGCCTGCTCTAACTGTACAGATATCACTGTGTTTTGACTGTGTGAGGCATACTATGTCCTTGGATCCTTGGCATCCTGTGCTGAGCCTGCAGTGCTGCTGCCCCAGAGCTGTGTATAGGTCACCTCTCCCAGCCTGACTGACTAGCAGCTGTGTAGTGAGGCTTTTCCACCATGCCATACCTGGAATTATGCTTTGTAGCACTCTTCTGTCTGCTTTAATTTTTTCCTCTGTAGTGTTTCCTATCATTCTATTTAACTTTCTTTAGTTAGTATATTTAAGTAAAGTTACTCTATTACATTTAAGTAAAGTAAGCTCCATGAGACAGTAGTTTTATTATGCTCAAGATTGTCTTCCAGAATGGCAACAGAATGGATGATTGGCTGTTTTTCCTAAAGGCCATAGATACGTATTTCTATATATATTGAATGGCTCTTAGATATATATTTCTGAGCCTGTAGGCTTAAAGCTATTTCTGTTTCGTTTTGTTTTGATTTTTGGGATACAACGGATTGAACTCAGGACCTTGTGCTTGGCAGGAAGCACTTATTCCACTGAGCTATCTCCCCGGCCCCCAACTTAAAGCTATTTCTATTTCTGAGGCTAACGGATTCTCACTACCATTGATGGAATCTTTGGTGAATGCTCTAATGTTTTCCTGTTGTCTCTGGAGGAGGAGGTCTTTGCAGGAAGCTGCCTGGGGGCCTCCTTGCTGGAACTGTAAGAAGGAATGGCCAGTGCTTGAGACTGGATAATAGTGAAATCTTGCCTCCTTTATTCTGTTTCTTAAGGACCTGGAGCCTCCCTTTCCTCAGGCCTGGTTCAGGCTGCTTCTTAGGCCCAGAGCAGTTGCTGTAATTGCTGTAGTTTGGTTTCCTACTTCCTCATTTCTTTTTCTTATAACTGAGAAGGGGGTGGAGCCCTCCTTTTTCTTCACTGTATATCTTTTTTTTATTATTATTTTTTATTTTATTGAAGTACAAATATCAATCAGACAGTTTCAAGACACCTTAACAAGACAGAATCGATTAATTAATACATTACAAACTGTTTTCATAATGTTTTGGTATCGTACAAGGTACATACATGGTATTATATTTACAGATATTATTTTAGCAGATGTCTCATCAGTAAATTAAGAGTGTAGCTGCTTACTAATCTTATTTTTTATACCTGAATTATATCAAAAATTCAATAATTATTTTCCTAGTTGATGACCGTAGTACTAGAAGCCGTCATAATATCCTGTCCAACCACCATTAGTGCAGATCTTGCCTCTCAGGATTATTATTTTTTTAAAAATTTTTTAAAATATTTTTATTTTATTTTATTTTATTGAACTACAAATGTCAATCAAGACAGTTTCAAGATACCTTAAGAATATAGATTTGATAAATTAATACATTGCAAACTGTTTTCATAATGTTTTGGTATTGTACAAGGTGCATACATGATATTATATTTACAGATATTATTTTAGCAGATATCTTTATCAGTGAATTAAGAGTGTAGCTGCTTACTTATCTTATTTTTTATACCTGAATTATATCAAAAATTCAATAATTACTTTCCTAGTGGATGACCGTAGTACTAGAAGCCGACATAATATCCTGTCCAACCACCATTAGTGCAGATCTTGCCTCTCATACAATTATGTAGAAGCACAGCATTATCTATCCCAACTGTACTGTCTATACACACACATCATGATTTTTTCTTTCTACACCCCTTCCTTTGTCTACATCTGTCAAAGATGGGTACTCCATTGTCATTCCACTAACTTAGGTGCTTGAACTCGACACCACAATCAAACACAGTCCAGCATTCCACAACAATAGTGAGTTATTCAAAGAAGTTGTCGACCATAGCCATTTACAGCTCAGCTTACTATTATGGCCCCACGATGTATACTTCATTTTTATACTTTGCTGGATTGTTAAGACCTAGATAGATCAAGACTTATATACCAACACATGAACGTAATATTTCTTATGTGGTCAGTGAAGTCCTCTCAGGGTTTATCTTGTAGTCCTGTACATTATTATTCTGTAGATCCTTTGTTTGTGTCATCTATGTGGATGAGTCATGGCCAATGCTTGACCAGTACCAGGCACACTATAGAACTTCAGTCTCTTTCCTCTGTAGCTCCATAATCTCCTTGTTCA
>PVKA01017925.1:0-44864 GCA_004027165.1 Ctenomys sociabilis | reverse complement strand
ATTATTGAAACTGTACAATAAGTCAGCTTTAAAAAATAGATAAGTATATAGCTACATTCTCTTAATTCATTGATCAGAGACATGTGCTCCAATAGTGTTTGTAAGTAGAATATCATGTATGCACCTTGTATGACAAAAAACCACTACGAAAAAAATATGCAATGTATTAATTATTGAATCTGTCCTGCTAATTTGTTTTGAATCTGTCTCATTGCTATTTGTTCTTCAGTAAAATAAAATAATTTTAATAAAATAAATAAAGAAATAAATTTTGTGTTCAACATTTTTTTATTTCTGCAATTTAAAATGCTCAATGTAAAAATAAAATACATGCAATGCTACAATTTCCTGCACTGTGACTTTTTTGTAGAAATATTGGTAGTCTTTAAAATAGCAGATTAGTGCTCAGTTTTTATTGCAATACGATCAGATGACATTTATAGCAGAATCTGCACCCAGCTGTCTCCTAACCATTTTGTTTTCTCCCGAGAGTTTCCAGGGGCATCCTGGAAGTGCTAGAAGACAGATGTGCTCCTCAGGGTCCCCGAGCTGTTATCTCGGGGGCTTAAGTTCTGGCAGCATCCCTCAGCAAGTGCTCACCTTCTATAATATGGGACATGGGGATTTTGGGTGGGTGGGGCCTCCAGCATAGATCAGGGCTACCTCTAGAGAAATTTATACATATAAAGAAATATTTACATGCATACTATTATGTACAGTGATATTTCATTTTCTATTTTGATGAACATCTAATACAGAATGTCTTTTATTAAAATGAAATAAATTTATAAATTGACATACATTTCTATCCTATGGTTTTATGTAAGGGCAAATGTATACAAAACCAAGTGCCTGGAGATGATTCTTACGAGCACAAACAATTAGATTGAGCTGGATGGCATGCTATGAATACACTTTAGGAAGTCTTCCCAGAGAAAACCTTGTGCATTTTTTGAACTCTTTTAGGTTTTGAAAATATTTGCTTTTTTGTATCAATGAAGTATTCATTTTTTCAGTAAATGATCCATCACATTACAAGGGAAGAAATACTTTTTTCTCTAGAGCTTGCTAATTTTTTTTTACTTTATTGAAGAACAAATAGCAGTGAGACAGTTTCAAATCAAATTAGTAGGACAGATTCAATAATTAATACATTGCATATTGTTTTCATAGTTTTTTTTTTACAAACACTATTGGAGCACATGTCTCTAATCAATGAATTAAGAGAATGTAGCTATATACTTATCTTATTTTTGTAAAGCTGAATTATTGTACAGTTTCAATAATTAATACATTTTACATTGTTATCTTCCTAGTGCTTATCCATAGTACAAGAAGTTGACAGGATATCCTGTCAAAACACTATTAGTGCAAATCTTTCTTCTTACAGAATTATGCAAAAGTACTGCACATTTATCCTAACTGTACTGTTTATATAAACACAGAATAGTTCTTCCTTAATGTCTCTCCTTTTTTTTTTGTTTAGTCCTGTCAAAGGTTAGTATTCTATTGGCATTCAATTGAGTACATACCAGTAAGTGGTATTTCTGAATCAAGCCCAAAGTCTATTTGTTTTGCATTCCCAAGAGCAGTAAAGAAGGGTCTATCTCTAGCAACATTTATGTTTCTTTATATTTTAATCATTACTGTTTTGACAGTAGTGAGGTGGATCTCCATGTAGTTTTTGTTTGAATGTCTTTAATGGCTAAATATATGGAAACATTTTTTCATATACTTATTCGTTATTTGTATTTGTACTGAGAAATACCTGTTCACATCTATATTGACTGGAATATTTGATTTTGTAGGAAATTGTGAAGATCTGAGAGGAAACTTTAAATAGAAGATAAAAAGATAAACAAATAGACATCTGATTAAGCAAATTTACTAAAACAAGGAAAGAGAAAAACCTGTATCAATAATTATAAACTTTAATTGTTATCAAATTTTTTTAGACAATTAGAATATAAGTAATGTTATTTTAAAAATTCATTGTATCCTATTCACTTGCAATTAAATAATTCACACATCAGATTTTGAAACCCTGAAACTGCATAATAGAACTAATGAAATGTTCTGCATTATAATTTTCTGTCAAAAGAGTTATATATTCTGTAATCAGAAGATCAAATAAATTTATATAAAGGCAAAAGTTACAAGAATCATAACTTACTTGATTCATAGTTGATTTAATTATAAATTAAATACTTCAAAATTTACATGCAGAAATTTCAAGGTATTGAATAATGCAATTTTGACATATGTGACATTTCTCTATATTGTAACACTTAAATTTTATCAACTTTTAGCTGCATTAATATTTCTCTCATTATGACTGATTACCATCTGTAAATTGCTTTTGCTCATAATTTCAAAGTTCTTCTTTGGATTTATCAGTATGCTAATTTAAAATTGAGAAAACCAAGACTCATTTACCCCCAACACTGATAAGATGACATCGTGCAGATAGCTATTGTCCATTTTAGAATTTTATTTCAAGACTATTCTTGGTCATGGCCAACACATTTCTACATTGTTTTGATTTTTCAAAATACCTTAGAACCTGTAGATTTTTCTTCGTTTTTTTTTAAAGTTATATTTTCATTTTCAACATTTTTACCTATATAATTATTTTAAATTTCAGGGTATTTGGTGTAAATCTTTAGTGAAAGTGAACAAGATAAATTTACATGGAGAAATCTAAATTCCTGGATGTGTAATCTTTATTTTATCTTTGTATTAAAGTGATTTCTGATCAAATTTTATGATATTATAAAATAATATAAAAATAATTGCTAATAGCTTTGGAAGAATATATCTATGATTTTTAGTAAAATATGAAGAATGTGTGACATAAAGAAGAATGAGAAGTCTCAAGACAAAACTTATTTATATTTCTTATTATACTGTATTAGTCAAATGCTCCATATAGAGCAGAAACTGGGTTATGAATCTTTTCTTCAATACGGTTATGTATCTCTTTTCCTTTGCTATGTCAATGCACAATTTTCAATACTTCACCATAGAAAACAATGCTTTTTGTAAGGGTCATATAAATATAATTTACATATTAAAATGTGTACTTTGCATATTCTAACATTTCTCTTCCCTACACATAGATGTTTTCTGTTGCAATGGAGCCTGACAATTGTTTAAATTATTATGAAAACATTCTGGTAATGTGTATTTTATTAATTGGTTTTCAAAGCCAAAACAACCTGCCTAGCTTTGAGTTTAGCTCTGCTTGATCACTGCAGGGATCTGTTGGTCTCTCCGTGTGATGGTGTGATCTGCTGTACCCGGGGAGAAACAGTGGCAGGAATGAGGAAGGACAGAAAAGAAGACAAGAGCTGGTCAGGGGGTGGCCCGTCAGCCTGGTGGGCGAGACGACCCCTGAACTCCGGCAAGCACTTTTCTTTGTGCTGTTGCAAAGTTGCAAGGCAGTTGCACTGCCAACTGGCCTGACGGCTTCAGGCAGTGAGGCCCGATCCTGCCCACCCACATCGGACTGACTTCGGCTTCAGTGGCTCCCAGCCCGTTATGATAGGTGTGCTGTGTTCTTATGAATGGTTGGATCATTTTAAAAGTAGTTTTTCCTCAGAAATTCAAAGACATCACTTTATAGACCTTCAGTATTAATGTGCTACTGAGTTACATGAAAAAGCAATCTTTTTCATTCTTTGAAATCTTAGATAACAATAAAAAGGACAATATTGACTTTTAATAATGTTTTAGTTAATCTTATCGAAACATTTTAGATGTAAAAATGTAATGATCACATTCTTCATAAAGAATTTGAACTGTAGGTAGTACAGGCTTTTTTATTATTTGTTTGCTTCTTTCCTTCCTTCCTTCCTTCCTTCCTTCCTTCCTTCCTTCCTTCCTTCCTTCCTTCCTTCTTTCTTTCTTTCTTTCTTTTATTCTTTCTTTCTTTCTTCATTTTGTCCTTTTGAGACAGGTTCTCCTTATCCAGTTCAGGCTGGCCTTGAGTTCAGTTTGCAAACCAGACTGGTCTTGAGCTTGCAAAGATTCTCCTGCGTCAGCCTCCAGAGTGCTGGGATTAAGGTGGCAATCTATCTTGCTTGTTCTTTGCTCCTCAACCCCCTTTCCTCCCTGCAACCCCTCTTTTCTTCCTTGTTTACAAAAGCTTTGCTTCAATGTTTTCTTTTAGTATCACTTTTTTTGCCTTCCTTCTCTCCTCCCACCTCTCCTGTTTCCTTCCCATTTGAACATCTTTGATTTCCCCAATATTTATTACATATTTTGGTTTTATGTTCTTATTTACACTCTTGGTTTCTTTTTCTTTCTTTTTTTTCAGAACTGTGGATTGAACTCAGGCCCTTGTACTTGCTAGGGAAGTGTTTATTCTACTGAGCCATCTCTCCAGCCCCATACATTCTTGGTTGCTCACAATAAAAAAAAAATTATGTGATATTCAAACATGTGTATGAAATTCACCTAAACATATGGTCTCAAGGTGCATCCATTTACCAAGAAATGGCTCCGGTTTTCCCTTCTTTAGGGCAGTGTAGCACTCCACTGCATAAAGCAAACACATTGTCTTTGTTCATTCATCCGGTGATGGATGCTGGGCCTGCTTCTCAGGCTCAGTTAGTGCAAAATGTCCTGCTATAAACATGAATGCCTACATTGCTGAGGTGGGGCACATGCCTGTGCACATGCTTTTGTAGGGAAGGAATATCACTGTATGGTGAAAAAGGTATATGCCACTTTGCAGTTTTATGGTTTGAAACGCAAGGATATCACTTCATGTCTGCTGAAGTACTGCCAAGCCCATGCATCAAATAAAGAATTTTCTGGGGGAAATGTTGCTTGGCACAGGGGTGTGCTGAAGACAACAGACAAATTGAACAGCTTGCGTGTCTTGAGATAGAAATGACAAAAGGCTAACAACAAAGTGTGTTTGTGTGACATGCATTTAGGGAATTTGTTTGAAGTTTAAATTTTCTGCTAAAATATTCACTGACCAAACTGGGACACTTTATGCATACAGTGAATATGGTCAACAAAATAAATTTTGACAAATAATGCCTTTCCTTGGATTTCTTATCATAATAAGTAAATGACAGAGAAACAAAAACTGCAAAAGCATGCATAGATGGAAAGTTTTTCTCTTAATATGTAGCTTTTGGTTTAACAATTCATGCATCTTTGTGCAACTACAGCTTTTAAAATTTAACCTTATTCATGAGCACATTATGCAAAAATTATGCTTCCCTTTGTACAAAATGTAACAACAAAAATGGTGCAGCATCGTGCCTAACTGTGCTTAGAACACACACAGTTTAATAAGTCAAGTGCCCTAGATGGTACTTTAGTCCTAAAAAGCATATTTTTGCTTCAATGACAAAATGATCTATGTGGAATTCTTCATATGATCTAATGCTTGATAGAACTAGAGCTTTTTAATGTTTTGTTTTCGATCTAGTTTTCCTCTTTTAAAGTTCCACTAGTTTGCCATTTAGGCAGTACAGAGCATGCGCTGAATGGTACCTTTTTCAACTATTATTCATCCTTTTAGCAGTATAATGTTTCACATAAAATATTGGGAAAAGACAGAGGAATAAAAATAGACACATTCTAAATATTACTAAGTCAAAAGTTATATTTAACATTTGGAGTATACATGTTGCATTTCCAAACATGTGAATTGATGGCTTTAACTACGTGAGTGCTCTGTGAAGCCACCTGTCTTTTTAAATAAATTTGAGAACTAGTAAGGAGGTGAAAATCTATTGAAAATCAAAATTTATATGGTTGCTCTGGGATTAGGAAGATGTATCAGGGGACAGGCAGAGATAAAACAAAGAGAAGAAGCTGAACATCATTGTTTCCACATGAAGAATGTCTACACGTGCCCTTTACATAGTTATGAAGTTGTACTCCAGATATATTTAAATATATCTTTATTATATGTGTTAAAGATTATTGATATGATCTACCTTTGATTTTATTCAAATTATCTTAGGTGTTTACTATTGCATGAAAATTTTATTAATAACCTCTAAGTACCATAAAAATATTTATTCCAACTACAAGGAAGTTATAGAAGGATTTGGGAGGAGGTGACATTTTTAGGTCCATTAACATGGTATATATTATTCATTGGTTGTTCCTATCATCAGTTGACTGATGTTACTATTTGTACTTGCTAAAATTTATCTGTTCTTTAATTTATTTTTTTTCAGGCCAATACTCACTAATATAAATTTAGTAACAGTTTGTTTTTGTTTTTAACCACTCGTCCAGATTTACTTGTGGCATAAGCATTCTTAAGCCTGGTGTCACGAAAGATACTAATGTATGGTTTGGAGATCCTCAAAACAGATTTATTGAAAATTACTTGTTCAGATAAATTACTCCCAGAGCTAAAATTGTATAAATCATGATAATAACAGCATAGAACAACAAATGCCTCACACAGTACTACTTTCCTTTTTTTTTTTTTTTTTTATTGTCCTTTGGATACAGCTCAGGTGGATCTCGAACTCACTTTGTAGCCCAGGCTGGTCTCAAACTCCCAAGGATCCTCCCACCTCAGCCTCCTCTGAAGTGCTGGGATTATAGGAGTGAACCATCACATCCAGCTTACATTATTATTTTCTCATTATAAGATGCAATTACTAAGTGTGTGACAGAAGAAAATAGAGCTTATTTAAGAAATACACAGTTTATTCAACACCTGCAGATCATAGTGTTAAATGAAGTAAATTAACATACAAGCTTAAATAGCACATGATTTCTCTTATATGATAACCCAGCATGTAAATAAAGTGAAAAATAAAGATCTGACAGCAAGAAATGGCAAGGCGGACCTTTGGCATATCGGAAGGGAGCTGAAAGCTAGGGCAAGGATGCAGAGAAGGAAGAAAAATGTGTGGAATTTAAAAGGGAGTTGTGAAGTGGTGTTACCTGTGTCAGACCCTACAAGGAAACAAGGCACGTTCTCATCATGCACTACAAACATGGAGACATACATATTTCTCCAAAGGGAAGGAGTGGGAGCAGAGGTGCTGAGGGGAATGAAAATAAAGGAAATGAAAAGTGTCGTGTACTTGTAGGTACCAACTCCCACGATAGATGTAATCATGATGTACTAGCAAAATGTACCAATAAAAATTGTAAGGAAAGTAAAAAGCAAAACTAGATGAAACACCAATATAAAAATTGCTTTAATTTAGTTCATTTTCAAGAATTTTAAGATTGTTTTCCAATTAACAGATAAATGATGAAAACATATTCTGAGCATGAATTATCTTTATGAATGCTAATAATATTTTAGCAGCAATTGAAGTAGCATTATTCTGCTACATCGTATTTTTTCTGTATGATATAGATTACTGGAAATTTTGAACTCAATAATTTTGTGAGATGGATATGGACATATTATTTTCCAGAATGATGCCAGCTACCACTGAATGAGCATCGGATGGGCCCCAAAAGGTAGGGGAGAATTTTCATCAGAGGAGAAAGAAGCTCAGTGAGTGTGAAATTTCTACTGTCCCATGAGCCTCATGCCTGACATTTGAGTTTCTCTTCTGCACATAGATTCTGAGCAGCTAACAGGCTGATAAACTCTAATCGTTCAAACACTCTATGAAAGGTGGTGGTGATTAACTTAATGGGCTTTGGATATTATTATCATAGATGGGGTTGAGTGGAAATATACCTGTTGAAGCTTTGATAAGGAGAATATCGGGTCCTTTACTTAAAGATTTCACCGTAGAGGATAAAAATGTGTGACAGTAGGTACACTGCTAATCAACAGCACAATTTTGACAGTTGATGCTGTTAACTCTTGAAATATAAATTAAAATCACCCTACATCTTAAGGGTTATATTGAAAAAGGAGCCAGGTGTTTAATTATTTTACATGAAAAATGTCAAGATCAATTGCTCTCTTGAATGCAGGAATGTATGATCATAGATAATAAATGAACTCTAAGTAGTGAGATTGGCCTCATGAGATCAATATGAACTTGATTAGTCCTTATTTAATAAAGCTCTAAAGAAATATTTTGGAGACAGCTGTCATAAGTGTTTGCTTTAGTGACAGCAAAATAAGATAAATGTTGTGGGCTAAAGTCAACTTGAGTAAGCATGTGTTCCTCGAGTCAGATACAGCCTAATCAATACCTTAATTTCAAAGATGTATTGACTCAATAAAAGTGTTTCAATAAGTACTACAATTTAAAATTGTTTTACCACGCTTCACTTTGTAACTATCAAATAATTTAAATATCTTAATGCAACAAAACACTACGCATGAGAACACTGAAGTGCACTAATACCTCTCAGTTCCTAAAACCTAACAGAGACTTTAGCATGTCGAGGGCAGTAGTGATGTAAGCCTTTCCCTCCCTCACTGATCCCGCATGGTGACTAGAAAGACACAGAGTGTGAGACCTCATGTAATAGGGCCACTTAAACCTAAGCAAAGAAACAGACTAAACTGAAGGAAATAATTAATATTTTCTGTAGATGGAATTAGATATCAAAATTTTCAAAACTTGTGTCTAAATAAAAATGTTCAGCCCCGGCCAAATAGCTCAGTGGATTAAAGCACCTGCAAGGCTTAGGCACCGCCCCAGGGCCCTGAGACAGCAATTGAGCGGGGGTGGTAGGGGCATGCACTCGTAGTCCCAGCTCTTGGGAGGCTGTAAACAGCGGGATCACTATGAGTCTGATCTAGTAGGGAGACCCTGAACACCCTGTAGACACTTCTCTAAAAAATACAAAAAAAGTCCATTGTTTTAAAAATGAATATCATAGGTATCACATTTTTTGAAAAACACAATAAATTCTGATACGGATTAAATTATACATATTTTTCTATTTGCAACTTAATAAAAATTTTAAAATAAAACAAAGATGAATTCAAACAATTAATGACTAAAGACTAGATAAATTATACAATCGAGTAAAGAATCAAAGTTTTCCTAATGCTGCCAGAGTGCCGTTCTGAAGAAACCTTACCATTTTAAGTGCAGGAGGCAAGCAAATGATTTCCTATCACTGGTAAATGTTCAGCATACACCATTACAAAAAGAAATGAAATCAAGTTAAAAGAATTATGATCAGTGACATATATTTTAAGAAATCTATACATAAACAGTATTGTGGCATGCAAACTTTTGATAAAAAAGAATATAGTTATAGAAAAAGTAATGTAGGGTTGAGCCTATTGGAATTATGTATTAATAAACTTGTAAAAACAGCATAAATCTGATTTCACTTTTCAGTGAAATGTCAACATATTATATAAAAGAAAATAATCAGAACAGAAAAGCAAGAAAAAATAATCTACATTGGTACTGAGTATTATATTTAGAGATTTGTAGACAAATTCATTAAGTAAATAAATGAGTACATATTTATTAGGTGCTGACCACGTGCCTCACATGCTTGCTGCTAGAATTATAAGGGAGAGACTGAGTGGAGAGCACAAAGGTGTTCTCTTGTTTGGTTTCATTCTGTACTGGAGAAATAGCACTCTTAAAACTCTAATCACAATAAAATGTCTAATTTCTTTCCTCCCTCCCTCCCTCCCTCCTTCCCTCCCTCCCTCCTTCCTTATGTATTTTCAGTACAGGATCTGCGAGGTCTTAAGGGTTTCAATGCGTAGATCGGACTCGTAGTGATCTGCCTGTTTACAGCCTCCCAAGCGCTGGGATTACAGGCTTGCGCCTCTACACTCAGTCTCAATCATCAGCTCAGTGCGCCCCAGGGGCGGGGCCCACACAGCAGTCTCAGGGATCGAACCCTGGCATTGCGTCTCTCTAAGCAGGCACTGTAATCCGGTGAGCTATTTGGCCTCCCTAAAAGCCTATAATTTCTAATACTGTTAGTAATTCTAAAAAAAAAAAAAAAAAAAAAAAAAAAAAAGTCTGTCTTGTTCAATTCTCTGAGGAAATGTCTGATTTGAAATGATGACTTTAATGTCTCCCCGAGGCATCTGACTGGCTCTATGAAGAAAACAATGAGCAGACATTAATTGGGGCTGCGAAGCCCAAGTGCTGCTGCAGATCACACGGAACCTCACCTCCTGAGGCACGCGGACAGGGACACTCGCACAGTCCCTCATGCTGTCATCAGTGTCTTATGCCACTGCTTAAGAAATCGTGTTACAAGAGCCGGCCACATAGCTCAGGGGACTAAAGCGCCTGCTTAGGCAGAGCAAGGCACGTGGGTTCCATCTCTGGCGTGCTGTGCCAGCCCCAGCCCCGGGGCGCTCGGAGAGGGCCATGGAGACTAGACATGGTGACACGGGCCTATAATCCCAGCACCTGGGAGGCTGAAAGCAGGAGAGTCACTACAAGTCCAATCTGTGTAGTGAGACACTGTACACCCTGTACTAAACACATTAAAAAAAATCTTGTTACAGAGCTATGTAGTTTTCTATATATATATATATTTTTTAAATTCTGGGCAATCAGCTTCTGAGATGGCAAGTAAAAAGAATTATTTGTATTAGGAATGAAAAAGAAATATAGCAGTACTGTATAATGAATACCACTTTTTAAGAGACAGCTAAGTTTGCCAATCACAAACTGTTTCAGGATGGGCAAATATAAAGTCGAGATACATCGTGGGTTTATCATGTCAATGTCTTTTTCTCCATCAGTTTTTGTCAATCATACTTTTTGTTCTCAATAAAACATTAATAGCATTTTTAAGAAAATATAATTGCAAATTATACTTCATAACTAAAGACAAAAATTATTTATTCATTTTATTTGTTACAACATCTTGCTAAGAAGCTCGGGCTCGTGGTGATGCTCCTGTCTGCGCCTCCCCAGCACTGGGATTATAGGCGTGCACCATTACAGCCAGTTTCAGTGGCCAACATGGCGCGAGGCTGGCATGGCATGTGGCACCAAGGTTAGAACCTGGGTCATTGAGCTTGCCAAGCATGTGTTTATGCTACTGAACTACCTCCTTAGCCCAAAACTTATCTTTTTTTGTGGTATCAGACACTGAATTCTGGACTTTGTGCTTGCCAGGCAGGTGCTTAAGCCACTGAGCTATTTCCCTGGCCCTATTCATTTTATTTATTTATTTTTTTGGTGGAACCGGGAATTGAACTCAGACCCTTGCACTTGCCAAGAAAGTGCTTATGCTATTGAGCCCTCTCCCCAGACCACCTTATTTATTTGAATACGTATAGATCTAAATCTATAGCTATATGTCTTTATTTTAAAGAGAAAAAACAATGAAAATAGCTATATGTCTTTATTTTAAAGAGAAAATAAAACAATGAAAATGACACAGAATTTCAAAATGTGATAGGAAATTGTCAGTTATGTATTGCATACAGTTATCTTCAACATAGTTGCTCAGGATATTTTTTAAGTAGTTTAAAAACGTTTTAAACAATTAGAAATGATAAAAAAAACTTCATTAAACAAAACGATAGGAACAAACTGTGTGTGTGTATAAGTGTGTGTGTGTGAGTGTGTGTGTATGTGTGTGTGAGTGTGAGTGTGTGTGTGAGTGTGTGCGTTTGGTGCAGGGTCTCACTATGCAGATCTGACTTATGGTGATCCTCCTGTTTTCAGCCTTGCCAGCACAGGATTATATGTGTGCACCACCATGCCTAGGGGTCTTGCCTGCCAGGAGCAGATTTTTTTAAATGTTTTTAGGGAAGAATCTACAGGGTCTCACTACACAGATTGGACTTGTAGTGATTTTCCTGTTTGCAGCCTCCCAGGTGCTGGGATTGCAGGAATGCACCACCATGCCCCATCTCAGTTGCCTTCTCAGTGCACCCCAGGGTCAGGGCTGGCATAACACATGAGGGGACAGAACCCCAGCCACTGCATGTGCTAAGCAGGTAGTTTAGTCAGCTGAGCTGTCTGACCAGCCCAGAAACAGAAGATTTTATTAGTGCATGTGTGCAGTATATGATTGTATTCATTTCAGGGAATTCGTATACATACATAAAACATCTGAAACATATTTGCCCCTTCTTCCATCCCCTTTCATTTTGTTTATTGTATATATCACTTTACAGTTAAGTATTGATGTAGGGGAATGAATCTCACAACCTGAAATTACCTGGGCTGAGTTCGTGTTCTCTAAAGCTAAGGAATAATGGAGAGTAAGAGCAGAATATATGTATTGGGAGAAATAAATCTGTCCAAGAGAGGGACAGAAGAGGACCATGTGCGTTGCCTAGGAAGCTGTCTTTTCCAGTATTTTATAGATGTGAGGAAAACTATGATGTGAGGACACTAATGTGGAAAACATGGGAACTCGCTTGGTCGGCATGCAGTGAGAGCAAACCATTAAGATTACAAGCCCAGTTGCTCATATAAAATTGATTAAATCCATTAGCAAGTGGGCATGAACACAGAACCAGGGCTTCTCCTGTAGGGGGCTGAGTTAGTGACTTCTAGGCTTGCTTAAGATGAGAAACTCATTTATAACATGAATCCTGGATGCCCATCTGTAGAGAGGCACATGGCTGCAGTTGTTTACTGCTTGTCTTTTGATCTGGCCCACAGCAGGGATCTGTCTCCCCCAGTACTGCAAGGTCAACTTGTCTTCCACACTGTCTCCTTGGGGACACCTGTCCACCTGTAATATTTCTTTCAAAGAGAGTACAAAATAGAGTGAAAACAGAAATAATTACAATCAGTACAGAGTTTTCACTTAACAAAATGATATGAATTTCACAGCATTTGTTGTAACACATAGTGTTGTTTTCCAACTAGTTATTCATATTATCAAATACACGCATGTAAAATTGGAAGAAAGAACTTTATAAGAAATTCAGAAGACCAAAAGGAGAAACAATTGAAAAAAGAAGATAAACCTAATTAAAGCATTAACTACTTCTTTCCATAGACCAGCAGAAATGCACAGTACAGTTGTCCACACCATCCTGCTGACACACATGGATAATTCTTTCCTTCATTCTCTTTCCTATTCTTCTCCTTAACTTAGTAACTCTTCCCTTTTGGAAAAGTTCATTCCCTTTTATCAGCGTCTACTGTATCCTTCATATTCCATTTTTCTCTCACTAAGGAGATGGTACAGTGTTTGCACATGTGGGTCTGATTTATTTCACTTAAGAATATTGTCTCTAGTTGCACCCATTTACCAACAAAAGTCTCAAATGTACCCTCTTCTGCTGCTGCATAATACTCCATTGGGTAAAACTACCACATCTTCCCTATCCGCTCTTCAAATGATAGACATCTGGGGTGTTTCCAGGATTTAGTTATCACAAACTATGCTGCTATTAACATGAATGCACATATATAGCTGTGGTATGAGGATTTTAGTTTTTCTGGAAAAATACCCAGGAGGGGAGTAACTGACTTGAATGGGACCTCCAATCCTAGCATTTGAAGGAATCTCCACACTGATTTCCACAGTGGTTGTATCAGTCTGCACTCCCGCCAACAGCGCAGAAGGGTTCCTTTGTCTCCACAGTGTTTCCAGGGTTTGCTATTGGCTGACTTTTTGATGTTAGCCATTCTTTCTGGAGTAAGGTGAACTCTCAGGGTTATTTTAATTTGCATTTCTCAAATGACCAATGATGGTGGACAGGTTTTCATATATTTATTTGCCATGTGTATTTCTTCCCCTGAAAAGTATATATTCATCTCAAGTATCTCAGATGCACAGTTTTGGAATGGGTCTTTGATTTTGCGGAGGGGCTAATTTTTTTTACTTCTTTGTATGTTTTGAGGGACAGTCTGATATAATTTTTCCCAATATGTTGGTTTTCTTTTTATTCTATTGCAGATTTGCTTTCAAGTGCAGAAACTTCAAAAAGATGAGATCCTATTTGTTGGTTCTTTGAAATATTTCTCATGCAGTTTGGGTTTGTTCATGAACTCCGTACTTACTCCTATAACTCTAAGATTTCTAACTATGTTTTCCTCCAGAAAATTTAGGCTTTCTGTTTTAATATATAAATTTTTGATCCATTTTGCCTGTAGTTTTGTGCATGGTAATAGGTTTGAACCTAGTATTAGCCTTTAGAATGTCGAAAGCCATTTTTTTCCAGCACCATTTAATGAAGAGGCTTTCTTCCAGTGAGACTGTTTGGACCCTTTATCAAAATTAAGGTGGCCAAGTGTGTTTACCATTGTGTCTGAATTTCTAATCTGTTCCACTGATCCTCATGGTATGCAGTACCATGCTGATTTTATCGCACTATCTTTATAGTAAAATTTCAGGTCAGGGATTCTGATACCTTCTGCCTTTCCTTTGTTTCCCAGGCTTATTTTTGATATCGTGGGTCTCTTCTACTTCCAAATGAATTTGAGAGTCCTCTGTGTGCTAATATATGATCTATTCTGGAGAATGTCCCAAATGAAACTGAGAAAAATGTGTATTTTCTTGTTGCTGGATGAAACACTCTATAAAGGTCTACCATGTCAATTTCTTCTCAAGTTTGTTTTCCTTCTATCATTTCTTTGCTGAGTTTTAGCCTAGTTGTTCTATATCTTTGTGACACTGGCATGTTAAAGTCCCCCATTACTATTGTAATATTGGAAATTTTACTTTTCATGTTTGTTAAAATTTGTCTTATGTAGGAGGGTGCTTCTACATTGGGTGCATATATATTTATTATTGTTGTATCTTCCTCTTGCAGTTTTCTCTAAACAAATATGTAGGTAGTGACCTTCTTTATCTATTTGGATCATTTTTGGCTGAAGTTTATATTGGCAGCAACCAGGATAGCTACCCCTGCTTTTTTCTGATTTCTTCTGGCATGAAGTATTATTTGCCATCTTTTCACTTTTAGTCTGTGAATTTCCATTTGAATTAAATGTACTTCTTGTATGTAGCATATTGTTAGATTTTTCTTCTTAATCCAATCTGCTAGTCTGTTTCTTTTGATTGGGGAATTGAGTCCATTTGCATTGATGGTTATAACTGATCCATATTGGCTTATATTTGTCATGTTATTGTCTTGATATATGTTCCATAATTTTTTTACCTCTTTTCAATTACTTGCTCTGTTTACTGGTTCCTTTCTGTTATTCTTGAATCTGTGATCTGTTTTGTATATTTCTAGAGAATGTGTCAGTGCTCTTTGTAGGGTTGGTTTGGTGGTCATAAATTTCTTAATTGTTCTTTGTCATGGATGGATCTTATTTTGCCATTGAATTTGATAGATAGTTGTTCAGGGTGCATCCATCTAGGTTGGAAGTTATTTTCTTTCAGGACTTAAAATACTTCACTCCAAGTTGATCTTTTTTTTTGTTATATATCTGGTACAGGGTCTGAGTATGGGTGGGGGGCACAGCATGTGGTAGCAGGGTTTGAGCCCTAGTATCTGTGTTTGACTGAATAGGTGCTTAGTCTCCAAGTTGGTCTTGATTTCCTGGTTTGTGTTAAGAAATCTGCTGTGATTCTGATAGCTTTCCCTTATAGGTGAATTGTTTCTTCCCTCTAGCAGCTTTTAATATTCTGTTCATTTGCTGAATTTCTGAGATCTCGATTATTATGTGTAGAGGTGTAGATCTATTGTGATTATGGCTGAGTGAAGTTGTATATGTCTCATTCACCTGTATGTCAGGTTCTTTTCTCATGTTTGCAAAGTTTCCTGGTAGTACTTCTGCAAATAGTTTTTATGTCATTTATACTGTCTCCTACTGTTTCATTGACAACTATTATTCTTATATTACTTATCTGTGCATCATCTTATAACTGCTGAATTGTTATTTCCTGGTTCCTTGTTAGTTTTAAGATACCTTTTATTTCACATTTATTAGCTACAACACTGTCTTCAAGGTCTGAAAGTCTATGTTCAGTTTCATTCAAGTGGGTTTGCCAGGTTTCAATGGAGTTCTTAATTTCTTGGATATCTTAATATGTTTCATGCAGTCTTATTCTTTCCTGCATTGTTCATTTAGTGTTTCTTTCAATTTTTTGTTAGCCTCTATTTTTCTATGTATATTTTCTTTAGCTATGCTGAGAATTTTTTTTTTTTTTTTTTGTATTTTAGGGAAGGGTCAGGGTCTACAGGGTGTTCAGTGTGTATAGGGTCTCACTACTAGGTCAGACTCATAGTGATCCTTCTGTTTGCAGCCTCCAAGAGCAGGGATTACAGGCACACACCATCATGCCCAGTCTCAATTGCCATTTCAGCATATCCTCGGGGGTGGGGCTGGCTCAGCTGGCCCAGGGATCGAACCTCCAGCTCCTGTGCTTGCTTGCAGATGCTTTAATCAACTAAGCTATTTGCCCCCCCCCATTATTTTATGATTATTGTCCTTTCTTTTTGGACTTCAAATATTATTTCTGATCTCATTCCTTCTGTAGCCTGATGGACTTGTTTCTTTACTTCAGTTGCTATCATTTCAGAGATTTCATACATGTAATTTCAAAGTTATTATATGCCTTTTTCTCCTGGATGTGTTCTGAGGGGGCCAGGGGATTTAGATTGCCTTTTGGTCCTGAGTTTGTCATTTTTGAAGCTCCCAGGAGTCACCTAGAATGAGTCTTGCAGGCTTCACAGATTCTGCCAATGTTCTTAAATGGCTCCAAGAAAGCTCCACTCCTGCCCACACCGGGCCCACAGATCACAGCTCTCCTGTGTCCTGCAGGCCGCTCTGCATTCTCATAAGTTCTTAAAACTTGGGAGTAGCACCAGTAGAAGTCCTATGCCTACATGCTGGGGGCTAAGAAAGGTCAGTTCTTGCCAGAGTTTTGCAGGCTGCCCTGAGTCTGCCAAAGTTTTTAAATCTTCCCCTAATACTTCTGTATAGTTCAGGTGTATGCAACAGTCTTCTCTTTAAGGAAAAGACATACAGATAGTTACTTATTATACATACAAATTAATAACCAAACTAATAGGCATAAAACATAAAGCAATTGCATTGTTCTATTACTATAATTATATTATTATATATTTTTGAAGACTGAATATGTAATTATATGAAAACTAACCAAGGCATACTACTTGAGTTTTTGTTTGTTTCCAAGTTCAACAGTAACAAATATAGGACAGAAGTGTTAAATAAAAAAATCTAAAGCTATCTGTGTGGTCTTATATTTACCTAATCATAAAAACAAAAAATAGTGGAGAAGAAAAATTATGTAATACTCACAGTTGTAAATAATTTTGTAAGTGCAGTAAACAAATGTCAGATAGGGCCTGGGGAGAGAGCTCAGTAGACTAAGCACTTGCCTGGCAAGCCTAGAGTCCTGGGTTTAATTCCCGGTCCTGTAAAAAAAAAGTCAGATAATTCACTCAAATATTTCAAACGAGATGAAGAAAATGAAAGTGAAAAAGTGAGGTGCATGGCACTGTGATAAAATGGTATTAAAAAGAAGTGAAAATAAGGTGACTGGGATTTCCAGTAAAACAAGTATGTTGGTGGTACTCATCTGCACCTCAGAGCTACTCAGTGAACCTCTACTCATTTTCTTGCAGATTATATTTATAAAATCAGGTTAAAATTATGTGCACTGCAGCTTAACTGGTCATAACTTTTTATTCGGTCATTTCTTTTTCTTATTTTAGTTTGTTGTTTCGGTTGGGGCTTTTTGCTTATTTGTTTGTTTGAGTTTTGATGGCACTAAGGATTGAATATGATACCTTAGCACAAAGCTGCATCACTCCCAGCTTTTGTTTCTCTCTCTCTCTTGCTTGTTTGCTTTTGGAATTTCTGAGTCACTCTGGCTGCCACCCTTCTGGCTCAGCCTTCCATAGTGCTGGCAGTTATGTGACATTATGCATGTTGTTAAACTGGTTGCAAATTTTTGACCAGAATATCATTCTTTCTCCAATAGATATGATTTCAATGTCACATGGTGATCTGAAAATACATATGAAAGCCCATATCTAAACATGTTTTTCCTAGGATTTATTTACCCCACATGTGCTAGCAATTAATATTCATTGCATTAAATATATAGGAATAGTACCCTACTGAATAAGAAGAGAAGAAAGTTGAAGAGTAGCAGCTCTTCTTTTACTTTTTCTTCAACTTTATGCAGCTCAGACTTGTAGTGATCCTCCTGTTTTCAGCCTCCCCAACTGGGCTCATTGACAAGTAGGAATTGAACCCTGGTCCCTGTGCTAGCCAAAGCAGGAGTTTAGTCCACTGAACTATCTCACAAGACCTTTCATCTCTTCTGAACTTAACTTATAACAATAACAATCTACATGGCATTCGTGTAAATCAGTCATCTTATCCTCTCAGTGAGCTTACTTTAAGTATCTGTTGTTGGGCCTCAGCTACCATCAAGACTTTAGGTGTTTTACAGGTGTTTCTTACATGCATTCAGTTTTACAAACAGGTGGTCTAAAAATAGTTAAAGTTGAGTCAAGGTACTTGACAACTGATCCCCACCACAATATATACTTATTTTACAGGTTGCAGAATTAATAGTGGTAGTTTAGGTTGTTGTATTTTTCCTGCAGATTCAGTATTGATTGCATCTTCTAATTGTAGACACTGCAAGGAAGAAAGCAATAGGGTCAGGTATTGGGCTGTAACCCAAAGGCTCCTATGCTTGTCAAGTTGAAAGTGTTGAAATATCTTTAAGGAAAAGACAAATTTGACCACCACTAGCTTCACCTAGCATTAAAAACATTTTGATGAAGTTTCAAACTTTTGAAGCATCAAGGAAATTTTTTAGTTTTTAATTCCTTGTCCTTTTGAAATGCCAGACTGTAGTGTGGAACACGATTTACAAACAAAGACTAGCAATCTGCTAAGATGTCTGAGTTTTTGAAATTACGTATTCTGTGCATTTCCAGAGATTTTTGTCCATACAGGTGCAGAGTGCATCTGGATTTGTTGCTGGTATATTTACAGGTGGTACCTCTATCCACGAAATCAAAATTCTCTACCAAAGCAGACTTGAAGAGAAACAACTCTAACCTCCCCATACGGTCAGTGCTGAAATGAACTGCTGAATCTGATTCATTTCTCCTCCAGCCAAGTTAGGGACCAGGATCATAGAAAGAGTCAAATTTGAGAACCAAGGTAACCTTCTGCTTTCAGAGTGATCTTTCATTTTTTTTGATGGGGCTGTGGAAGACCTCATAAGGTCAACATATTCTTCAGAGATTATTCTCTTTGGGGCTTTTGAAGCTTTGCCTAAACTAAAGTACATATTACAGAAGAATTTAGAAGGTAAGTACATAATGCATCTGTAGATTAAGAGAAAAAATATTCCACCAGTGTCTAAAATGCAAAGACCATATGATGGCAGCTTTACTCTGAAGTGGAGGAGTTGGGAGGGGGACAGAGCTCAGTGGCATAGTGCTCTCCTGGCCAGCTCAAGGTTCTGAACCAACAATGGTCCACCTTTGTTTCTATCCTTGTTTCTTTAAAAAATGAAATTTCTTGGCCCCCCAGAGGTTCTGATTTAATTGGTATTAAATAAGGTCTGAAAAATTAAATAACTTAAATACTATGTTTCAAAACTTAAAACAAATAATCCTAATAATTTTGTATATAGTTATATAGAATCTGAAAGCCTATGCATAAAGAGCTGATTGAATTATTTTAATATCAAAGAATATGTCAAATTTGTTCAGGATAATAAAACTTAAGAAGTAGCACTGGTATTTCTGACTCAAAGATGAATATCAGTGTGGCCAAGTTTTACTTAATTTCCTTAAGGACTCTTCTTCTTAGCACAAAATAAAGACTAGGACTATAATAGGACTGTCTTGCAATGCAAGTAAGGACTTTGATCAATTACATAAGAAATATATTCACCGTATCTATTTTAAATTATCTGATGAAATTAATTGTTTGCATTCCCAGAGGTAACATGGCAAGATCTGCAGTATATTGAAAGATTTTTACATTAACCTGAAATGACCCTGTGTTCTCAAAAGAAGAACTAGT
Organism: Ctenomys sociabilis; assembly: GCA_004027165.1. NCBI lineage: Eukaryota > Metazoa > Chordata > Mammalia > Rodentia > Ctenomyidae > Ctenomys > Ctenomys sociabilis. The sequence goes on along the minus strand of PVKA01017925.1, from coordinate 25,008 downwards.
TTTTTGAATTTAAGCAGCATTGAGAAAACTAACCTAAAACTTTTGATTGGTGTAGACCATGTAATTTTCCCCAGCTACTTGTTTTCATCCAGGAATAGAAATGAATCGCGTCATCCTTTATGCGATTTTCTGTGCACCTAATGGAACTTGTATACATTCTCACCTCTTGATATAGGTCTTGGTGTATGGCAGTCTGGCCAATGGGATATGGGCACAGTCAATTTTACTTAATTCTGGCAGAAGCTATAGTGATGACATAATTTAGCTTGAATTTTTCCTCCTTAGTAATGATACAGCAGGAGTAGACTTTGGTGTTAAAATAGAAAAGAAATGAACAGACTCACAGTTAATTAGTTTCTTCACTTGAAGAAAGCGACATGATAACCATACTTTTTTAGTCTATCTCTCCTCTGTATGACACACAGCCCTGCAGCCCTGTAGTTAAGCAAAGGACTCATTTATAATTGTTGGTCATCTTATAGATACAAAAAGAGGCAAAACTTATCCATGCTCCCTCAATAGTTTAAGGATAAGAAATCTTAATTATCCTTTCACTCTATCACCGGATGTCCTTCCAGCCAGCACCCAGGCCTGGTGGGTCTGTGTGGTCCTGCTTGCCCACTTGCCGGATCCACTTGCAGCCGACTTCCAGGCCTGGCATGTGTGTGGGACCATTCCCACACTCTCGGGAACCTCCTCCATCAGATAGGCCTAGTTTGGAACCCTTAAGCAGAACTCCCTGCAGAGAGGCTAAAACCCAGAACCCGCAGCTAAGCCAAGAGCTGAACATCTTGCCAGAGAGTTACACTGGGTTCACTTCCATGTGCTGCAGCAGAAAGAAGCAAAGGACAGCAGCCAGATGTGAGCCAGGCCTATATGGATGAGTTAAAAGTTTGTAGATCTAGACCTGGTAAGTTGAGACATTTTGCTAGACCCCGACCTATGAGAACATCCTATCTCTCTTGATCAAGAGTGGAGGAAACAGGTAACCTGGATGAGCTAGTCTGCCTGAAGATCCCATGTACATCAAGGGGAGGTGATCAGACAGAACTTAGGGGAACTAATTTAAATACAAATTCCAAAATTAAGATCTGCTTAGCTATACAGTCACAATGTTTGTCTTACGGTCTAAAACACAAACCCATTAGTTACAAAAGTTTGTCAACTACTAAATATCACTTCTATTATTGTTACTGTTAATTGTGGTAGTGTAAATACAAAACTGTAACTGCTCTAACCACTTAATTGTTAAAGGGTAAGAATATTGGTAGGTGCTAGGGTAGTAACTGCACAAAAGCTCTACACCAAAAGTCAGAGGACAGTGCTACACAAAATGACAAAGACAAGGACCAAAATGCATTCTCAGGCTCCAGCCCACCCAGAACAAATGCAAGAGACACAAGCATAGAAGAAATTGGAAATCCCACATCTGAAATCTCTGAAATAATAGTGTTTGAAGTAAAGAAATGACTGCAGAAAGGGATAGAGGGAATCAGATCAGAAATAATCTCTGAAGTAAAAAACAGGAATGATAGTTATAATTAAAGAATTACTAAGTGCTTCTAAAGAAGACATTGATAAAAAATAGAGAATAGAAAAATGGAATCCTTGAATGAGTGATACAGAAAGAAATAAAATGCATGAAGCAGATGCAAAAAGATATACAGAAAATTAAAACCTAAATCACAAGAAGGGTGAATGAAAGTGAAGACAGGCTTTCAGACCTTGAAGACACTGTTGCAGGTAGTGAAAAGGTAAAACAACTAGGATGTAGAAAAGTTAATGTTTTTAAGAGAATTAAAGAACTGACCATAAAGTCAATCTTACACATACATTTTTGTTTGCTGAATTATTGTATAGTCGTCTGATGTAAGCCTCATTGCAGATATTTGCATTATTTTACCATATGACCTTCTCTTCAAGTAGGAACTTTCAATTTTCTATTTCTGAAGAGGCTACATGACTACATCTTTCTCTTGCTGAGTTTTGAATCTCAATGCATATGGATGAAGAAGATACATTTACACTGTCAGAAAAAGGTAAAGAAAATAAACACTTTTCATAAACATGGTGATGAAGCACAATAAAAAAACTTGAATTTCATTTTTTTTTCAAATTATCTTATAATATGTAGTTAGTCAGGGTGAGACTTCTACAAATTAGCTGCTAGTTTCAGAAACCTGCTAAAGATTCTCAGGATCATTGGCTTAACCATCATGTGTACATAAATGTATGGCTTTGCTCTTGTCATGTTTCCTAGCTTTTCTCCTTGCCCTCTCTTCATTGTTTAATCCTTAAATTCTTGCTATCTTTTTAAGTGTTATAACTTTCTATTTTTATTTCATTTCTTATTACATAGATCTTGCTTTATTTTGGTTTTAACCAAACAACAGAAAAGTATAAACATAAGGTGTAAAAAGTTAAGGCATATTAATATGCTGAGCTATAAAAGGATCAGGTCATCAACTTCTGACATTGCCCATCCTATGGATAACCCACTACTATTATGGCTATTGGACTATATGGGATTATTTTGCTGCATTCACATGCCTATGATATTTAAATGGCAATGGACTACCCATCTCTGACAAAACTAAACAAAAAAGGGGATAAAAATGAAAGACCATTTTGTATCTGTACATACAAATTAGGATAGACATACAGCTATTTTCTCTTAATTCAGTGAGAAGAAATATTTGTACCAATAGTGTTTGGACAGGACATAATGCTTGCATCTTGTACTATGAATAACCATTATGAAGACAATATGCAATGTATTAATTATTGAAACTGTCCTACTAATCAGTTTTTCAACTGTCTCATTGCTATTTCTTTCTCAATAAAATTAATAAAAACGAAGAAATAAAAAACAAAATAATCCAGCAAACTGCAGATGACATGATACTTTACTTAAAAGACCCAAAAAATCCACCAAGAAACTACTAGAGCTGATAAAGAAATTCAGTAGCATTGTGGAATACAAAGTCAATACTCAAAAGTCAATAGCATTCCTTTACACAGATAACAAACACACTAAAAGGGAAAGAATAGAAACGATACCTTTTACAATAGCACTGCGGAAAATGAAATACCTGGGAATTCACTTCACCAAGGAAGTCAAAGATCTTTTCACAGAAAATTACAGCACCCTAAGAAAAGAGATTATAGAGGATTTCAGAAAATGGAAAGATATTCCATGCTCCTGGATAGGAAGAACCAACATCGTGAAGATGGCCATACTCCCAAAATTGCTGTACAGATTTAATGCAATCCCTATCAAACTGCCATCAACATACCTCCCAGACCTAGAGAAATCATTCCTAAAACTTATTTGGAACCAGAAAAGATCTACAATAGAAAAGGCAATCCTGGCCAACAAAGACAAGGCAGGAGGCATCATAATTCCTGACTTGAAATTATACTGCAAAGCCACTTTGATAAAATCAACATGGTATTGGCAATGAAATAGACTGGAAGATCAGTGGAATAGGTTAGAAGATGTAGAGGCAACACACTCTATGAACACACTCAGCCATCTGATCTTTGACAAAGGGGCTACACAAGCTCACTGGAAGAAAGAGAGCCTCTTTAACAAATGGTGCTGGAAAACCTGGCTTTCTACATGCTGAAAACTAAAACTTGACCCAGCTCTATCACCATGCACTCATGCACTAAGATAAAATCAAAATGGATTAAAGATCTAAACATTAAAACAGAAACACTCAATGTCCTGGAAGAGAAAGTAGGAGGAACTCTTGAAGACATAGGGGTAGGTAAAGAGTTCATGAACAAACATATATTCACATGGGAAACTTTTCCAAAAGAATGTACTATTTTCCATTTTTACCAGCAACATGTGAGAGTTCCTGTTGCTCTGTGTCCTCAGTTTCATTTGATGTTGTTAGTGTTTGAAATTTTCTTCATTCCAGTAGATATGAAGTGACATCTCATTGCTTTAATTGAAATTTTCTCTTTAGTGTATTGTGCTGAACATCTTTTTGTATGCTTATTCGCCACCTGGATATCTTCTTCAACTGTAAAAACCTTTGGCATATTTCTTAGTTGGGTTTTATGTGTTCTTTTATTGTGAAGTTTCAAGAAGTTGGGGATTGAACTCAGGAACTTGTGAAGAATTTGTTTTAATATGTTGTGTGTAACAGTCCTTTATCAGGTATATCTTTTACAAATATCTTACAAATATTTTCATCTCATGAAACATTATTTTTTGTTTCACTGCTCATTTGACATTCCCTGCCCAGAAATATTCATTTCATGGCTTAAGATAGTTTAAATCAGTATTGTCTCACCTTCCTTGTATGATAATAGAGGAGATGTGAAGTGGAAATAAGACAACAGATGACAACATTTACAAATTCTTCATACATGCATGAAGAATATGCTTTCGTAATTGTGATTTAAAACAAAAAATTTTCTCACATTTTGAAAGATTTTTTAAAAATATATTACTATATAATCAATAATAAAAGTAAGGGAAATGAACATAATAAGAGAAAACAAAAATTCATAAAAGCAAAATTATATTTAACACAATAAGTAACACTTCAGTAGTGCATTTTAAGAGGAAAAATAAGGTGCAGTGTAAACATTTATTGTTCTCAATTTCATCCTTTACTGGATGAATGGATTCATAGAAATCTGTATTTCTGCTCTACAGTTTTTGATTGAATTATATGCACCTTTCAGAAATTATGAGTAGAGAGATAAGGAGATGATAGATGGTGTGACTTTAAACTGTGTATCAGCAGATGGCAACACAGCCATAGAGAATGAATACACTAAATAGATAAGTGAATTTTTTTTTTTGAACCAGGGATTGAACCCAGGCACTTGCATTTACCAGGGAAGCACTTACCCTACTGAGCCATGTCACTGTCTCCTTAATAGTGATTTTTTAAAATTATTTTTAAAAATAAGTTTATTGAGAAAGAAGTAGCAACAAGGCAATTTCAAATCAGGTTAGTAGGACAGTTACATTAATTAATACATTTTACATTGTTATTTTTGTAGTAGTTATTCATAGTACAAGATGCAGACATGATATCTTGTCTAAATACTATCAGTTCAAACCTTTCTTCTCATTGAATTAAGAGAAAGTAGCTATATATCTATGCTATTTTTTTTGGATGGAACCAGGGATTGAACTCAGGTCCTTGCAGTTGTCAGGAAAGTGCTTATTCCACTGAATCATAGCCCCGTCTCTATGCTATTCTATATATATATATATATATTTCACTATAAAATTTCCCTTCAGTTGTATCCACCTTTTTTGGTTTACTTTTCTCGGAGATGTGTATTCCATTGCCATTCATATATTGTAGGTGTATGAATCTAGCAAAGTAATCCAATATACCATCGAGCAGAAAAGTATAAAAATGAGGTATTAAAAGTAAAGCCATATTAATATGCTGAGCTCAACCGCTTCTGACTTTGCCAGTCATGTGGATGACCCACTACTATTACAGACTACTGATAGTTATTTTGGAAGTGATGTCTATTTTAAAAAATTTATAGAAATGTTTAGAAAAATGCTTTCCTCTGTACCAGAAACATAAATAGCTATGAATCTCATAATTGAAAAATGATCTAAATCAAGAGTAGAGAGAAAGAAAAGTGTTCTCGAACACATGAAATTGAAGAGCTACTGATGCACCCCACTGTCAGTTTAGAGTGAAAGAAAGTGCACCATGTAGCTTTCTAAATTTATTCCATCATCTTTATATAACAAGATAAGCTTTGTATAATTTGTGTGAGGTTTATCTGAATTATAGTAAGCAGATAAAAGGTCTCATTTGAAATTCTTTTTAATAAAGCCAAGTAAAATCCTTCTGAAAGTGAAGACATGTGAAACACGCTGTTCACAGGGACACCACACTGCATCCCCCTGACTTTAATCAAATTTTATTTTCATCATTAGCTGCATGGATCACTTTCTGGATAACAAATTTTGTATTAACAATAAGGAACAGATTTTTAATCATGTCATTTTGATGCTAGTATATATTCTTTTATAACAATGGTCATTTTATATAAAATTCCCCTAAGAAATTCATGCTTTATATCAGTTAAGTGAGAGAATAAACAAAGAAATCTTTAATGGCATTATAAATTGAGTAATGCAAGGAAGTTTCAAGTGAGAATGAAAGTTTGTCCATCATATCTTAATAATGCATAAGGATTTTTCCATTCAGTGAAGATGTTAACTTCTATTTTTTTAAATCATAATAAAACTCAATAGAGCTGGCCAAGTAGCACAGAGGATTAAAGCACCTGCTTAGGCTGACGCAGGGGCCAGGATTTAGATCCCCAGGCCCGCCGTGCTGGGCCCGCCCCCGGGGTGCACTGAGATAGTCATTGAGACTGGGCATGGTTGCACTCACCTGTAATCCCAGCACTTGGGAGGCAGTAAACAGGAGGATCACTACAAGTCCAATCTACACAGTGAGACCTTGTCCACCCTGTCCACCCTGTCAAAAAAAACAACACACAACACACAAAAGAACCTCAGTAATAGTAAATTACTGAAAAAACTCTTATAAATACAGAATTCTGCCCAATAATGTACACTATATTAAAATCCTCAAAGTACCTCAAAACTAACTAAATACAACATGTTAATATCAAACTTTTATATTCAGAATTTAGTTAGGCTTAATTTCTTTTACCATTATTTGCTACATACATCAATAAGCTGATCAAAACTTCAAGTTAACATGAACACTACCTGATGAAGCCACATGTAGCAGGTATTCTGAAAAGAACAAAAGTACAGAAGGGGAGCTCTTTAGCCAACCAATAGCTCTTTATTTATGATGTGTCCTAAATAAGTAATGAAAGAAAAATGGAGGAATGTGAGAAGGATGCAAGAAGGCAGGAAAAAATAGAGACAGCAAAAGGAGGAACAAGGGAAAGAAAATACAATAGTGCACCTTTTTATGAGATCTGTGTATATTACCAAAGTCCAAATATCAGTTCTACTGAAAATAACTTCCAAATTCCCCTACACTTTGTAGCCTTGACCTCATTTAGTTATTTATTATTATAATTTAGTGTTATTAGGGTATGTGTAGCCAAAGCAAGTATTATTAATTTAATTTCAATGTCTTCACTGATCATAAATCATGATAAATCACTGATAAATCATGCATATGTAAAGTGTGCACAGGCTGACACAAATATTGCCATGAAATGTAGCTGTGGTCAGAGGGAGCCTGTGCTGATGGCCTGCGCCCCTAGTAGCGCTTTCTTTTCATTTCAGTTTTTAAATTTTTTTCCTCCTTCTGGGAAACACTGGTTTGCCTTTTTCACTATGTAGTGTATTAGTTTATCTTTCCTAGAGTTTCATAAAAAAGAAACATAAAAAATATTTTTGGCCTAGCTTGTTCCACTCAGCTTATTTTTTGGAGGTTTTCCTAGGTTGCTTTAAGTATCAATACTTCATTAATATTTATGTGTTTTGCTTGTACAGAAACCTGTTGCAATGTATTTGGGTACTTTCCAGTTTGAGGCTACGACCAAGAAAACCACAAGAGTTTTCATATACTTGTTGGATATGATTTATTTCTCTTCAATGTGTGTGCTTATGTTTTATTTCTCTTCAGTGCATTCTGGGGAATGGAAAAACTGGGTGAAATTATAGGTAACATTTTAAAAAATTGTAGTAACATTTTAAGAAACTTCAAGAGATCAGCCGATGCACTTTCATGATTTTGTATTCCTATCAGAGGAGCATGGATTATAATTCTCGAATGCTCTTACCTCATGGCCAGTACTTGGTCTGATCAGTCTCCTAATTGGAACTAGCCTCATGGTGTACAAAGATACCCAATTGTGGATCTCACCTGTGTTTATAGATTGCTGTAACTTAAGTATCGTTCTCTTCAGTAAAATTATTCTGTGGCAGCAAAGATTTAAAAAGTAATTTAGGTAATTATAAATCAATGAAAACATTCTAACTTTACTGTTTAGAGACTTACACTGAGGTAAATATTTCTGGCAGATTCAAAGTAATAGGGAAATTATGACAGAATTGAAATGTCTTACATGGTACTAGAAACAACCTGGAGAAATAAATTTTCTGGAAAATATGGAGCATTTCTATCTATATTTATTTAATTAATCTGGAATAGTGAAACAGGTCTTCTCTTTAATGTTAGTATATTTTTATCTCTGATATTCTTTGTTATTAATTATTGTTATTATTATCATTATTTAATGTATTTGGTACATGCAGGGTCTCGCTACGTAGCCTGGACTCATGGTGATCCTCCCGCTTTGAGCTTCCCCATGCTGGGATTACAAGTATGTGCCTCTACACCAGGACTCTAGCAGGCTTAGCATATCCTATGGTGGGGCTGGTGCTGCATGTGGTGCTGGGGATTGAACTGCGGTACCCTGCACTTACCCAAGCTTGCCTAAGCAGGAGCTCTAGACTGTTGAGCTATCTAGCCAGCCCAACTCTGATAATCTTAACAATATTTTTTATGCTTTTTGTTCATATTTCTAGAAAGACAGAATCTAATGATGATCATAAAGAAGCAGATCAACAAATGTGCACTGATTGTTGCATAATGTGAATCAGATGAAGAAAAATACAAATGAAAAAGAATGCACAAATGTGCACAACAGCAAAAAATAGCTATCATCATTCTTCAGTTAAAAGACATATTGAGAATAGTTGTGTAAGGTCTTAACCTATGGTAACAACCAATTTTAGTATCAGTTTTGTAAAGTATGACATCTCTGGGTAGTCCAGACTATTAAAACAATGACATTGTAAAGAGAAAATGGTAGACATTTTGTACACAATTATAATTGCATTTCCTGTTGATGTAGGATAAAAGAAAAATAACAGCAGTCTGTGTTTAATGGAGCATACATGTTATAGTTTTATTTTATTTATAATTTCATATTTTCCTGGAGTTGCTGCTAGAATAACAGAGGAGAACAACAATTTAATAACAATTCTGTGAAAGTTGTCGCAATGGGTAATCATGAGTTTCCAACTATTACAGCGCAAGGAGTTTACTTGGGATTGAAATAACAACATAGAGACTCAGTCCCTTAGGAAAAATTGCACCAGGCAACCTGATTGAGTGGAAACTATCCAAGAAACTGTTCATAGACTTCACAATCAGTGAGCTGTATAAAAGAGGTTCAATTTCCTGAATTGCATGTCAAGGACTAAATTTACATGACATATACACTTGAGTAAACATAAATAAACGCACTGGTACATGAACTCCTTAGGGGCAAGTGGCATATCACCAAGCAACTGCCTGACCTCCTAGCCAGGGTATTTTTATGTGACTCTGAGTGAGCTTTATGCTTAGCCAGAAAAGGACAGATGCTAAGGATATTGATGAAGATAGATAGATAGATAGATAGATAGATAGACAGACAAACATTTAGCTAAATCTTAATACCACTCAGTTAACTATTGCTTTCAATAGATTAATAATTTTGCACAATAAACTTTCTTAGAAACAAAAAGGGTCATAATTTTCAGCAATAGTAGCAATAGTAGGTTGAGTAAATCAGACCTAATTTCCTTTAGAGTATAATGAAAAATCAAGACAAGGCATGGTTAATTATCAACTTAAAATTAATGGTAATAGTAAGTTTAGAATAGATTGCCAGGTATACTAGGAAACTATAGTAGTGGCGCCAAGTTACTATTTATTTTGCTCTATACCCTTTACAGCATGAATTTTGATTCCTTGCAGTAGGAGCAGAGTAGGAGAAGACTTTCAGTGTTGGCTTTACAACTTGCTTTCGTTAAAGTATGACACGTGTATACACACACACACACACACACACATCACAATAGACCCATTATTCTTATAATTTTCTTGTAATTTACTTTATATTTACTAATGCTTTTTAAAAGCACTTTGGTAAACTTGATTGGTCCAGTTCTGAGCCTATTTCTAAAGGAGGTTCAAGGTTCCCATCTCCTGGTTGAAAATCTGAGATTATGGATGACAAGGCCAGAGGGCATCACACTGGGAGGCTATGAAAGCATGATGAGTGGAGCTAGCTGAGCCAGGCAGGACAGCCACAGCTGAGCTCGCCTTCAGTCAGCCCTCCAACGGTTCTCATGTGCGTGGGTTATATCAAGCTAAACAACAAATTTGTCTAGCCAAAAAAGCCACACAAGTGTTCCATTCATTTGTGAGAAGTAATTCTTCGGTACTGTTCTAACCACAAAATAACTTACAATTCTACTCTAGACATCAGGCTAGAAACCGGAACTTTTAGTGCTATATTGAAGTGAGACTTCATACAAATTTTCCCTTTCGTTTTTTTTTTTTTTTTTTTTTTTTTTTTGTCAAATCTTGATGACATGGTCAAAATTGAGATTAAGTAGCACCTTCCACAGTCATACAAAGTGGAGGGGATAGATTGGCATAATACACATAGAGGTAAATGCTTCTAGAAAATTGTCACATGTAAGATAAGCCCAGGAGAGCACCAGAGTGAAAATGGAAGGATGTGATCACTCCTATCCCTCCTGGAGCTCTAGAACTATAATTTTGTTTTAATTCACTCTTGATCCAGCCTGCTCATCAGAAACCTGTTTGTTGAACAAGGGTAGCACTAAGAGAAACTCCTGTAGATGCTGCTGTTTACAACCACCTGAACACTTGAAGTCCAGTCAGTGTGATCCCTTGTGGATAATCCATCCACAATCTCAAAGTTCGGAAGTCTATCTGTGGTAGTTATAATACATCACCATACAGCAGAAGATCTCTAAACTATGTTTGGCAAATATAATACTTTTTCTCTGTTTCCAAAACACAGTACCAAACATACCAAATACATGACAACACAATTGGAACTCAGGAGAAGTCCAGAATTTAGAAATACATAAAGCAGCTGTTTTAACACTGGAGGCAGCAATCCATGTTTTAAAAATAACAAAGCTTGCTACATCAGTGGACACAAAATATTGTGTTCTAAATGTCCACAGAACATAGAAGTCAGAAATTTTAAACTTGTAAAACATAATAGTCTCACTTCCTTAAAGCACTAAAAGTTCTGGTTTCTAACCTGATGTCTAAAAATTCAGTGGATGATATAAGAAAGATTAGATGTAACCTATTAATCTTTGACCTCTGTGAAAATACAGCGGTTATATTTTTCTCAATTTGCCTCACTAAGTGCAACTCTAAATCCTAGACAAACATACATAGAAACACACACACACACACACACACACACACACACACACACACACACACGATGATGGAAGTTAGAGAGGAGAGCAAACAAATTAGGCATGTTTTTGTGGTATTAGGGATTGAACTCAGGATCTTGTGCTTGCCAGGCAGGAGCTTACTCTACTGAGCCATCTTCCTGGCCCTGGGATTAGGTATTTTTGAACACAAGGAACAACATGATGGCAAATCCTATACTTCTTTTATTTTACATTTGTCTTGCCCAAACATAAGCTGAGTCTACTCACAGAATTGGTAGTCTCGAGCCAACGTGCCATAACAGGCAACATAGCAAGATAAGAGACTTAGACAATAATCACCACATCCAGGCAAATATCAAACAAAAATGTGTGACTCTGCCTTAGCCATCATTTAGATCTGAAATGTCCACCAAAACCTTTGGTGTTCTGAAGTGGCCCAGAGCCACAGGTCACTGGGACGACTTGAGACTTCAGCCCCCTCTGTGCCATGAGGAGAACAGCTTTCCCCTCCGTGCACGTTCCCCAGAGTGTTTGTGCCCTGAAGCTTGATGAGCATGAACTGAGTCTCCTGAAACTCAGAGCCAAAAACGAAGCTTTCTTCCAACTGATAGGTGCTGGAGCATTTTGTCACGGTAGCTGGAAAGCTGACTAATATGGAAAATTAGTACCAGAAGATGGATGGATACTGTGACTATTCCTGACTGTCTGCCCTAGAAACCTACACTGTGAGAGTAGTTTAGAAAAAAATGGGAGGTGAAGGCTAGAGGAACCCTGGAATCTGTGGGCAGCACTTGTGTTTCAACACAAGTTAGAGCTAAAACACAGAATACCACTAGGGACATAGATCTTAAATGCCAGGTTCATAGGCTTCAGACTGGACAAGACTCACTGGAAAAGAGAGCAAGGGCCATTCCTGCTTCTCTTGGTTTTTAGTGTATTTTGCTCCTGTGTTAATATTTTGCAGGAGTCCACAAGAAGTCAGATGAATGAATTTGACAAAGGCGGTCCCATGGCAGCCCATAATTCAGGTGCGGCACAGGTACTGCTGCTGTGTGTAGCCAGACGCTTATATGAAGCAGGGGCAAACAGCCCAGGTAAGAGATTTGAAATATCTGAGATTTAATGTGCAAGATTGCTGAACAGAGTAAAATTCTGTGTTATTTTTATTTTCTTTTCATTCTCTTTAAAATAAGAAAGCAAGAGAAGTCAAGTGCTTTGCATCAGAACAGTAGCATTGATGCCTTGAAAGCACCTCAGGAATCTTCAGGACTCCTCTCCCATCACATGCTCAAATGGATGCAAAACTGTAAAGCTTTCCCATGAGAAGAAAGCCCCTGAATGCCTGCTCAGGAAGTGTTTCTTAGAAAAACTGGGCCCCAGCATTTGTTTCACTATTTGACCATCAAACACTAAGAGACTGCTACGTTATTGTCTACACAGAAGCAGGGAGGTTACTCTTTATGTCTGAGAAAGCTTGGAATCATCCACATGGTCTGTAAGACACGCAGAATGGAAGAGGTATAGTGTGCGGGAAGTCTCCACCCAAATGCCAAAGGACAGCTTCAAAGGCAAGCCAGTATGTCCCCAAGATATGTGTGACAAGACAACAACAACATCAAATCCATAGCAAGATATATTATAGTCTAATTCTTGAAAAGTAAAGAAAAAATGAAATCTTTGGGCATTAAAAATAACAGTGGAAACTCACCTAAGCAGGAAAACCAGTGTGAATGACAGTGAGATTCTTGTACAAAAAAGAAAGAAAAAGAAAATAATCAGAAAGAAACACAATATTTCAAGTCTAATAGAAAAAATTTCTGACACAAAATTTCCTTGTAAACTATCCTTCTAAATTTAAGGTGAATCTACCTGTTCTAAAATAAAAGTAGGATAATTTCTCACAAGTAGACTTACTATAAATGAAAGGTTAAGCATACTGTATGATTCAAAAGGTATAAATGAAAAATATTGAATCATCAGGAATATGTCAAAAATGTAAGTAAATATAATTCACTTTTCTTCCATTTTGAAGAACAGAATATATACATATATATATATATATATATGTATGTATGTATGTGTGTGTGTGTGTGTGTGTGTATATATATATGTATGTATATATATATAAATATATATCTGTCTGGCACATTTATAAACGTATGCGGAACTTTACCAGGAGCACATGTCAATGATTTCCAAAAGCATGCTGTAAAGTAAGGCATAAAGATTGGAAAAGCAAAAGTCAATTAAACTATACAGTGCTTATGTGTGGCCTCCGTGGAAACAGACTAGAACTCAAGGAAAGAAAAATAATAAAACTCCACAGTTTAAAGCTGAACAACAAATTTACAATGACCCAGTGGTCAGAGAGGAAAACTCAAGGGACATGAGAAACTGACTTGTTCTGGATGAAAAGGAAAATAAAATGTGTCACAATTTGTGACACACAATGAAAACAAGGCAAAAATGAATTTGATGACATATATTAGAGAAAAAGAAATGTCTCAAAACAAAAATCCATATAAAAACTTAGGACAACAAGGGTCAAATAAACTCAAAACAGACAGAAAGAAAATAATAAAGAGAGAAACAAAAGTAACTGAAATCAAAATTATTATTACAATAAAACTGGATCTTAATAACACTGACAAATCTTTACTAATAAAACTAAGTGAGGAAATTGTCAACATCCAGAAAAAAATAGCCATCCCTGTAGATTCTAAGGAAATAAAAACAGCATGACAATAGTAGTGTATCTTTGATATAGGCATAAGTTTATTTATTTTGTATTTTAGGGAAAGGTCTACATGGTTTTAGGGCCTCACTAATAGATTGGACTTGTACTGATCAGCCTGTTTACAGCCTCCTAAGAGCTGAGATTACAGGAGCGTGTCACCACGCCCAGTCTCAATTTCAATCTCAGTGTGCACCAGGGGCTGGGCTGACATGGCAGGCCTGGGTATTGAACCCCCAGTAGGTGTATGTTAAATAATCTAGAAGAATTAGCTTGTCTTTAAACACAAAACCAAAAATCAGCCAATATGTTCTAATTATTAATAGCACTGCAACTATTAACTTAATTGAATTTGAAGCTTAAAAACTCCCAAAAAGGAAGTTTACAAAGTCCTGTGGTTTCAGTTAAGGACTTTACCAAATGTTACCAAATGTTTAAAGAAAAATAAAACTAAGTCTAGCAGTTAACTCCTGAACAATAGAGGATGATAAAATATTTTCAAACTGAGCCAGAGATAGAGTCCAGGTATTGTGAGGCATGCCTATAATCCAAGTACTAGGGAAGCAGAAATCAGGAGGATCACTACAAGTCTGAGCTGTGTAGGGAGACTCTGTACACACACACACACACACACACACACACACACACATGCACACGCACACACACACACACACACCGCCACCACCACCACCACCAACAACAACAACAACAACAGCAAAAAAACTAACAAAAAAAGAATCTTAGATTATCTTGGTAACAAAATCTGAAAAATATACAAACCACATATCTGATGAGGAATTGTTATCAAGAGTATATAAAGAACTCTTAAATTTGAACACCAATACATATAACAGTAGAAAATAGGCAAAAAGTATGAAAACATATTGCATTGAAGAGGCTACTTGGATAGTAAATACGCATGTAAAACATTAAAATTACCAGCAATGAGCATAATGCAAAGTCACAACTAGATATCCCCAGAGACCTACAAAAATCATGGACATTAAGAAAATAGGTGACAGCACAGACGTTAGTGTGGACTTGGAAATCAGACAACTGACAGCCGTGATAGGTGGGAAGGTTCACTGGCCACTCTGGAAAAAGTGACCACTTCTTGAATATCAAACACTGAACAAGCATGTACCTGTGAAACACGCCTTCAGACTCTTACCCTGAAGATCTCATAACCGAAGTACCTTCTAAGTGTGTAAATACAAAAAGAGTAATTGAAAAACATCCTGAATATTTACATTGAAAAGAAACATTATTACAGTAAAAAAACACATTTCCAGTATTCATCCTCAACACTCTTCCTTCATTTAGAGTGCATTTATTCCAACACTCTTGCCAGTTTCTGAAGCAGTCTTGAAAGCCCACTTCTGTGACTATCCTTACAAATTGTAACAAGAAATATGGTGAATATTATCATCTAATGCCATTCAGTGGAAAGGCAGGCTCATAAAAATCTTATGGTGGGTCCTTTGCCACTTTGTCAACCTGATCTTTTAAAAATGTATTTATTTATTATTTATATTTAGTACAGGATCTACAGGGTCTACAGGGTCTCACTACCTAGGTCAGACTCAGTGACACACCTGTGCTAAGCCTCCCAAAGGCTAGGATTGCAGGCAAGTGGCACCAGGCCCAGGCTCAATAGCCATCTCAGCATGCCCCAGAGGCGGGCCCGGCACTGCATGCCCAGGACTGAAGCCTGGCCATTGCACAGCCACCCGATCTTGTACTGAGGCATCAGTGACACTTCTGCACAAAGACTGGAAACAGGCCAAATGTCCTTTGATGTGTGCATGTTTAAGCACATTGTGGTACCATTTAATATTACTAAAAATCTTTTAAAAGCTGCAAACCATTTATAGATACATGCAATCAACTGTATGAATCTCCAAATAGTTTTATTGGGGGAGCAATTCCAAAGGTCATGTAATGTCTCATTTTATTTATGATATTTATGTTATGAGGAAAATTGTACAAAGAAGAACAGATCAACTAATTTGAATATGGGTAATTCAGCTGTGTTATGTACATGCAAAAAGCCAAGCATGACGTTGACTCAACAACGTCAGAAGGAAACACTGAGTAATCCAGTAAGTGGCTACAAAATACAAAACAGAGTAAAAGCAAGTTTTGTCTTGCCCATTGTTTCAAGACTAATAACCTCCCTGAAAAGCAACATTTCCCTTTCCTACTCTTAATTTTATTTCTTTTTATGTATTTGGTGCAGGGTCTCAGTACACAGCTTTGACTCAGTGATCCTCTTGTTTTCAGCCTTTCCAGAGCTGGGATTAGAGGTGTGCATGACTACTCCTGGTCTCTGTGGCCAGCCCAATGTACCCAGAGGTGGGATGGGCACAGCCTGTGGCACTGGAGATCGAACGCTTGTCCCTGAACTTGCCTAAGTAGGCGCTTTGTCTGCTGAGCAATCTCACCTACTGTGAATTCTTATTTCATGCCAAAGTTTTCAAACTTCACTAAAAGAATATTGTACAATTTTCATGTTTTATGCAATTCTTACTTTTCTTTTTAATTCATACATATATGGGTACTGTGCATATGCAGAGAAAAATCTGGAAAGTCCATGAAAACGTTTAAAATCACCTGTTCTGACCTGGCTCATTTTCAAGAAAATGGATGTACTTTAAAACCATGATACTAAATGAGATGATTCAAAGACACAGGCTTAAATTTGGCCTTGTTTTGTTTATTTGAGAACACCAAAAATATATAAATTCAAGAACAAAATCATAGATGGCTGATGGAAAACAAGGAAACAGAATTTCTGTGGATGGGCAAAGCACCAAGAGATGGAAAGGGAGCAAGGAAGTGAGAGGGAGAAAAGAGGAAAAGTAAGAGAAGGAAGCACTGGTGCGGCATGTGACAACTCACATGGAAGCTGTAATCATTGCTCAAAGCACACTAATGCAAACAAGAGAAGTAGCATGCACACATGCGTGAGCGTGGCACACACACACATGCTACTGTGGGATCTGACAAGTCCACCCTGGGGCTATACATTCCAGCAAGCATTTCATTGTAAGAAAAGGTACTTCTGAACACTTGCCTCCAGGTACAAAATACAGCGCTTCTCTCTGTTAGAACTGCTGGCTATCACTAAGTCATTTCAATTTCCCAAGAGTTAGTTATGACTGTACAAGTAAGATGTTCCATAACTTAGATGTGGAAATAATTGCAAGAATTCAAAAAATCTTCCACCAACAATATTTTTTAATTGGCCATTGCAATCTTATTTCTCTTTCTCTAGATCTTAGAGTAGAGCACAAAATGCTTGGAGAGCACTTAGATTAGAGCACAAAATGCTACTGACCCACGTCTGGGCCACTACTCAACCTAACCCTAATGTTTCATAAAGAAAGCAAGAGTGTGCCACTTTAGAAGAGACTAGTTAACTGCACTACTGTGGTGTCACAAATCTAGTGAAGTTTTTCTATATAAACAGAATACATAGAATTTTCCAATCTTTGTTTTAAAAGTAAATATGCTTAAATATTTTGGTAATCACTGCTGCTTATTATTATGGTATTTATTACAAATATTATGATATATTTACTTGGTCTGGCCAAATAGCTCAGTGGATTAAAGCACCTGCAAGCAGGCTCAGGGGCCAGAGGTTTGATCCTTGGGCCTGCAGTGCCAGCCCCGCCCTGGGGCATGGCATGATGAAATGCCAACAGACAGTGGGCATGGTGGTGCGTGCCTGGAATCCCAGCACTTAAGAGGCTGTAAACAGGAGAATCACTATGAATCCGATGTAGTAGTGAGACCCTGGACACCTTGTAGACCTTTCCCTAAAATACAAATAAATATATATATATATTTATGACTTTATTTGTTTGTAATTTAAAGAGAGAAAGGGAAAAAGGAACAATTTCAAAACAGGTTAGAAGGACAGTGGTTAAAACATTTCATATTGTTATCTTCAAAGGTATTATTCAGAGTACAAGTCATAGGCAAAAAAAATTGTCTAAATAATATTAACTCAAACTTTTCATTTCAAAGAACTAAAAGAACATAGACATATAAGTATCTTAAGTATGTATATATTTAAAATCAGAATGTATCTTTTCAGGGGAAGAAAGCTTCTGTCTGAGAGAAGGACAGAAGGGGACCCAAGGGGGTTTCTAAGGAACCTGCTTTTTCTACAGATTTCTATAGAGCAAAACCATGAGATTAGGCAGGTTTAAGGTGGGGAAAATGGCAACTTGGTGGGTGGACATAAGGTGGGAAAAACTTTGCTCAATCAATACAATTACAAGCACAATTGGTCAGGTACAATTGATTCAATCAAGATCTAACAGGGAAGATAATCATTTAGCATGCAGGCATGAAAACAGAAGAGGGGTTTTTCAGTAGCAACTTGCATTAGTGATTCTTCTTGGCTTTTTCAAGGTGATTGATACCTATTTAGAGTACTGATCTCTGTTGCTTATTTCTAGGGAGATATGTGGGTATATTTGTTTAATCTTTTGTCTTGAGGTCTGGCCCACAATCAAGTCCTGTCTCTCCTACAGTTGCAAGATATCTTGTCATTCATACTGGCTCCTTGAGGTCCTATCCCTGTCCTACTGCCTATAACATTTCTATCCAACTCAGCTGCCTACAACATTCCCCTCTCTGAAAAAGTAATCCAGGCTTCCCTGAGGAAAGAATGGGCAATGACTACTCTGACATCTTCAGGCTGAAAGAGGTTATGGTGTTGACTGGCAGTCAGAGATAGACTACAAAGGTTCTGCGTAAAGGCTCTCAATGGACACCAGGCATTTTTATCTTGGTAGGCATATAGCTTAAATCTGTAGGTGACAAAGCCAAAAATGTATTTAGGCACACATAGGCAAAATAATAACTCAATAGGATAATCATAAATATAGTCAACAAGTATTTCCAACAAGAGCAGACAATAATGACTTTACAAAGAGGGTAAATACAAGTTCTAGGGGACTTTTGAGTCTGGCATGTTATTGGTCTGGTATTTAATATCTTGAACTTATTAAAGCATTAGCAGAATGATCATTGGTGTATACAACATTTAGTTTTTATAACTACACAAGTACCTCCTGTATTGGTGTTAGATTGTCTAATTCCATCCAATTTGAGAACATGCTATCTTGTTAATTTTACTTTTTATTTAAGAGAGAGACCAGTTATGGTGGCACTTAAGGCACACTAAGTCTAGTTAGTTACAGCCTTGATATGTGTCACAGAACCTTTTTTTGCTAGATAAGATCTGGTAGATCTCAGAAAAAGGATTCTAAACATAATACAAAATATTTGTTATAGGTTTTACCTATATGATTAACTGGGTCTTGGAGTCTTCTAGGAAAGAACAACTTTTCTGAGAAAGTAGAACATGCATAATCAAAGTATGACCACCAGAGCTGAGAGGTAAGTTTAGAAACTGCTTTTCCAGGATAGAAGTTGTTATCCACTCATTCTAAGACTTCTTTATTGGTGGATTCTGACATTTTGCCATAAGTCCCTTTAGCTTCAATTATCTTTATATTTGTGACTTATAAAATTATTATCATTTATTATTATTTTTAAGATTTTTTCTATTGTCAATGATTTTAAGTAATGTGAATATAGTGTAACACATTTTTCTGGCTGCTTTGTAAGAAAACAATGATATCAGTAAGTATTTTATCTTTTACTTATATGTTTTTGAGCCCATAAATTAATGTATTTGTATTTACACTTAATATTTAGAAATTCACTTAATATTTGCAGTAAGAGAATGGAAAAAATTGTTTACCTTTCTATATGAAAACACTTGTAAATACTGACTGTTATGGTTGGTGTCTACTTGTGTTCCCCTACCCGCCCCCACCTGTCCCAAAAGCCTCCTGAAGACATGAGTGGCTTCTAAAGGTTGGATTTTCCATTTGTGTGTCATGATCTAATGCTGAGCTTATGGGTGTGAGTGCTACACCTACTCCAGGGCAGATGGTCTGAATACAGCATAGGGGAGGGGAGAGGGGCTTGCTAGCGCCTCAAGGGCTGCCCCTCCCTCGGCTACTTGCTGTTTTCTGCCACCATGAACTGCTGCCCTCTTCCACATGCCACTCTGCCTTGGAGCCAGCCCCGTATGAACTAAAATCTCCACAAACTACGAGATGTCTTCTTCCTCAATTTTGAATGTTGGGTATTTTGTCCCAGCAATGAAAGAAAAATAACTGAGACAAAGACTGAAATGATGACATTTTAACAGTTACTCATGTTATGTAAGTAGAGATGGCGAGGTATACATAATGATTTGACATGATAGACATAGATATAATTCTATTATTTTTTACAAATCAAAACACACATAATACTTTTTTTTTTGCAGAACTGGGAATTGAACTCAGGCCCTTGCGCTTGCCAGGGAAGCATTTATTCCATTGAGCCATCTCCCTAGCCCCCACATAATACATTTTACTATAATATATTAGGCAATGTTACTTTTGAGATATCCATTTCAAACGTTCATAGCTGTTCTTACTATTAGCCTGAGGTACCAGAGTATTCATACTGGAAATCAACCAGATGAACTCATACACTGTTGTTCGGTTGTATATCATATTCTGTCAGGTAAACTCAAGATCCCAGTTTGTGTCCTGGAAAAGACCACACAAGACAAAATGATATTTACGTGTGCAAGTCAGATTCACTTCACTTAAAAGTCTCAAGTGCATCCTTTATGGCTGAGTAATCCGCCTTTGCTTAAACCATTTTTATCCATTCTTCAGTTGACGGGCATTGGGGTTATTTCCGAGATTTACCTATTACAAAGTGTGCTGCTAAAAACATAGGTGCACAGAGACCCTTATCATATGATGTCTTTAATTCTTCTGGGAAGATACCCTGAGTGAGAATAGCTTTGATGAATTGGACTAATCCTACTTTTCTAAGGTGTCTCTACAGTGATTCCCACAGTGGTTTCATCAGTCTACACCCTTACCACAGTGAACAAGGGTTCTTTTTTCCATCCACCCCCGTCAGCATTGGGTATAGGCTGATTTCTTCATGACGGCCAATCTTTCTTCGGTGAAATGTTATCTCATTGCTGTCTTAATTTTCAACTCTCAAATGAGCAATAATGCTAAAATTTTTTCATGTATTTATTTTCCATTTGTATGTCTTTATTTGTGATGTGGATATATTGTGACTCGGATGCCAAGTTTTGGATTGGTTCTTTGATATCAGGGAGCCTGATTTTTTCTCTTCTTTATAAGTTGAACATAGAAGTGCCCTTTCTGAGGGGCAATAAACTAACATTTTTTTTCCCACTCCTAGGTTGGCTTTTCACTCCATTAGCCATTTCCTTTGTTGTACAAATGCTTAATAAGCCAAGATCCCATTAGTTAATTCTTTGTGGTATTTTCTGCTGGAGGGCATAGGGCAGTCACCCAAGTTTTATGAAACTGGAAGACAGAAGTGGAAAGAATGGAAGAGAATGCAGGGGACTATTGAATGGAACCAGGCAGAGAAGAGACAATGCTTGTTCCAATGTAAGTGTCATAAACTCAAGCAAGGTGGCTGGCAAAGAGTGTCAGAAGGTGCATAGTGGGAAACATACAGAAAGGTAATGAATTTAAATTACTAAGCAAAACAAGAGAGAGAGAGAGAGAGAGAAAGAAAAGAAAAACCAAAAATAGACATACCCTCAAATAAAACAAGACCAAATTAAATTAAATTTTAAAAGGACTTCAATTGGACAGAAAAAGTAAAATCAAACAAACAAACATAAAAATAACTGGAGTAGAATTACTCTGGTGTTTACAGTACAGTGGTAGGTCCAAGTCTGATTGTAGAAATGCTCCAGCCCAGCTTACAGTGGGATTTTCCTAGGTGTTCAGCAGACCTTGGCCTGCACATGTGGGGACTGGGTTGGCTTTCTGTTGCTGGGTTTCCCTCCAGACCTTTGAAATCAATGTATTAAAGGAAGGAAAGAGTGGTGGTCCCACCTGCCCCATTCTAACTCTGTCTGGCCCTGCCAAAGCACAGTGCCAGTTCATCTCATTTACTAACCACTGGTGCTTGTGTCCATGCCCAGATCTTGGAGATTTCCTGTCCTGAGTGGTCCATGGACATGTATACTGGCATAGCTGCCACTGCTGTGGGTGCCTTGCTGTGTCGCTAGGGTTCTTGCCTGAGATGACCTCAGCCATGCGCTCCCTGCTTCTGCTGCTATACCTGTGAGTGCTTGCCATTATGATTATATATATATATGTGTGTGTGTGTGTGTGTGTGTGCCACATATTCTCTGCATGTACAAATAAACACATGAATATATTTATACAAGTATATCACATGGGATGCATATCACTTAAATGAATTTATACAATAAATGAAAGCATAGTTTTAAACTATGTGGATTTTCTGTGAACATTATATCCGATCTTCTTTATGACTTATTTGAAACTCTGTATAAATAACATTTTGATGTCCTATCTTAATATGCAAATGTCATAATTATGTGATTTACTTAAACTAGGCTTCCTCTTCAAAGTGGATTGGAAAATTAGCATGAATAGATTTTAAAGGTTGGCAGCAAAGTTCTGAAATGGTAATGCATGCAGTGTGCTTCAGGATGAGACAATGCTGTTTGATAATTTGCTTTTGATGTCAGATAAAATTATGTCTTCCATAAGCACAATATGCTGAACTTAAAATGATTTAATGATAATTGTAAGAATCATCATTTGGCAAGCAAGCAAGTCTTGTAATAGTTTTGCTTTGTTATATTTCTTATACTGTGTAATGTGTTTTTCAGGAGTCTTAATAAGGGATAAATAATAAAAATTTTAAGAGATTTTTAAGCTACTTCCTGTATCAATATTAGAGATTTGGGATGAAATTGGCTCTGGTAAAAATGTATTGTTTCTGTTTTTCAATTTGATTCCATTATTCATATAATATTGGGAAAAAATACTATATCAACATAGGCATGTAAAATAATATCATAACTCCTTTATGTTTCAGTTCACTTTGTTTTAACACTTCTTTTGTTAATACCTTTGATATATACAAAAATTGAATAGATCCATTTTATTGATAGTAGCCATGAATCCAAAAAACATCAGTATTATTCTTTAAATGGTTTCATTTTCGAAAAAGAAAGCTGAAGTGATCTTAAAATTGAACCTCTTCCAATAAGCAATAAAGAAGCAATAAATCAAATTCATTAAGCCTCCACTTTCTGTTTTTCATTAGATTGTGAATATATCCATGGAAGTAATGTAAAACTCATAGAAAATTCTAGGCTGCTTTAAAAAGAAAATATTTTGTAATTGCAAAAATAAAACTTGAGCTCTCATATTTTTCTATTTCCCATGCATTTATAAGCAGTATGAGGAAATGCACTTCTTATAGATGATTGCTTTCATTTCTATCAAAACTTCATGAAACTCAAATTTGGAAGAAGTGTTTAAGACTGCAAATTGATTTATTGGTATTCCTACAATCTAAGTTTAATTTTACTGCAAGCTTCTTGATACTAAGAGCTTTTTCTTTATGTCTGTTACTATAGGTGCAACTTTCACAGTTATATGTGAGTTAATTTGATTGTTTAAGATGCTGAAATGGTTTGGTTTTTTTATGAAATCAAGAATATGCATCAGAACCATGAAATTATCATCATACTACTGCTAACTGCATTATATTATATAATATTTGGCATGAAATAGTAAGTACTGGCTAAATACAATTGGAATCAACAACTGAGATTGTTTGAGAAATGGAGCTATGTACACTCAAATACCGAGGCTTTTTTTTTTTTTGGAGGCTAAAAAAATAATAAATGGAGGTTATGAGCAGAATAGATTTATTGAGGGAAAGAAAGCTCCCATCCAAGAGAAGGACAGGAGGAGGGCCCGAGCGGATAATTCCCCCATGGAGGCATTTTTTAATTTTCCAGGTAACATATCTAAGTATAGCAAGTCTTTCATTAGGGTCCTAAAGTGCAAAATCAAATTGTTGTATTGTAAGTACTATTTCAACTAGTTTTCATCATGTTCTGTGTTACACTAACCTGACAGCTTAACTGGGATCAGAAGAGACCAAGTACATATAATTGCAGCATAGAGTTATGAGATGGAAAAATTGGGACCAATTTTTTACATGTATCCAGAACTGCTTGGGTGTATACATCTTTTATATATAAAAAGTTGGGGCAAGAGCAGGGAGATAGCTCAGTGGTCTAAGCACCTGTCAGACAAGCACAATGACTGGGATTCAACGCTTGGTACAATAGGCCACAGTGGCCTCCCACTGAACCAGCCACTGAAACCGGGCATAGTGGTGCATGTCTGTAATTCCAACACCCAGGAGGCTGAGACATAAGGATTGTTATGAGTCTGAACTGCATAACGAGACCCTGTACCAACCAACCTACCAAATAAATAAGGAAGGAAATAAATAAAGAAATCTTTTTTAAAAATTGGGGCATAAATAGGTGATTGTTAGCACTAATTAGTCTAGCCAAAGAGATCATAAGAAAGACATCTGAATCAAAGGAATAATAACTAATGGCTGATATGTTCCATTAATGCATTTCTGGGGGAACATCAGTAGTCTGTGCATGACTTTCAGTGAAAAACTTTCAAATGAAAATACATTATTCATTATTTGTGCATACAGATTTGAAATAATATGTATTTTACATATATATATATATATATACATATACTTGTGCATACATGAAATATTTTCTAAAGTGACATTTTATTTATGTATTTACTTTTTAAACACCAGGGATCAAACTAGGAGCCTTGTGCTTGCTGGGCAATGCTTACACCACTGAGCTAGAACCTTGGCCCTAGAGTGACATTTTAAAAGGAATACCATATGTGACGACTTAATTTCTGAAGTTTTCTAAGTTTTCTGCTTTTATCCTTTTTAATGCAAAGAAATAGTTTTGAGTTTTCTCATTTTTTTCCTACATATGTGTAGTAAGTATAAAATATTAATTAGTAATTCATGTTAGTAGCATCATTTTTCCTTAACAAACTTACTTTAATTCTCTATTTTATTTTTTTTTTATTTT